>JAPQRQ010000027.1:11401924-11430161 GCA_037367365.1 Apogon talboti | reverse complement strand
CGAAAGTGAATTAATGTCAAGTGAGGTTATCTATCTATCTATCTATCTATCTATCTATCTATCTATCTATCTATCTAAAAAAAAAATCAATACATAAATATATAATTCAATAATGTGAAAAGTCCAAAATAATTTAAATAGTACACTATTTACCATAGCCAAATATTCTTCTTTGCACTGAACTTTTTTTATTACTTGAATTTTGTGTTTTAGTAGTATTTATAACATGCCTTATTCTATGTTTGTGAATACTGCTGAAACGTTAATTTCCGCTGGTATGAATAAAAAAATCAATCTAATCTGCAGTAACTGTAATTGAATGTGATCAATTTTACATTTGCATATATGATTGATACCAGTACATACAAAGTAGAAGCAGCTTGTTCATTAGTTGTGTATACAGGGAGATTCATCAAATGTTTTTGGTTTGTATAGTTTTCATCTGCAAACAGAACATGTGCATAACTGTGACTGCAAAATAAATGGAGTTAAAACCTTTTTTTTTTTTACATAGAGAAAAGAAAATTGCGTGTAATAGAAAAGATAGGTACAATCCATTTGTGCATATTTAGCATTCATTTTATTTTCAGCTGAAAATCATGCTGATCAGTTAAACAGAAAAGGCCTTTACATACAGTATTATTAATATGACATGGTACAGAAGAAACATTTAGAATTTACTATTTACAGTATAGTAGTAAGAAAAAAGTGCTTGAATGCATCAATGTCAAGACAAATACTGTGAATAAAGACAAGACATGCATCTGTTGAACAATAAATGACGTTTTGGTGGTTAAATTACTGAATGTTTAGGAAAAAGGGCCATGGTCCTCTGGTAAAACTACTACTGTTGTCGTGCCTATGCCTCCTAAATCTCAAATTCCTTCTGAATACCATCACCACAGAAAACTCTTGTATTGCATAGTACCTTTTAAATGTGTTTTTAGGCCTCCCTAAACTAAGACCACAAGGAGAAGATGAGATCAGAGGCAGTAGTTGGCATCCTGTGTAACTTTCAGACCTTGGTCAAACACTACTAATGCAAAATTTGTGTACGTGGTTTGATATTTGACAACTAAAAGTACAATTTATTTACACGTCAGGTCTGACCCAGGTCTGAAGCTCACATATTAATCAACATTAACTGATAAACAGCCAACTATATCATTTAATACCTGTTACTACACACAGCCCCTGGATACTTGAAGGTGGCAGTACAATGTTTTCATTCCATGTACAGGTCTGCCTGGAATTTAGTCTGTAACAATCGAGACCCAAGTTTTTCAGAAAAATAAAATCACAATTATCAACTAGATTTGGGTATTCTCTTTCAGTGATGACAATGCCAACAGGAGCTGACCATATTTAGAGAATGACCTTAATGAACGAGAGCTGGTAACAGAAAGGGCGGTACAAACCATGTGCAAGCCCAAAAGAACCATTGCATAAACAGATTAGCACAAAATGTGGCATTAAAACTGCTCTTTTCATATTTTGACAAAACAAAAAAAAAATACATACTGAAAGATTACTTAAAATCAGTGGCAGTCTCATTTGAGAGATGTATGCATCTCATGACTGATTTTAAAAGATACTAATGATACTAAAAATAACAATGTTGGTGCTTACATTAAAAAAAAGAAAATCTATACAACTTCTACAAAAAGTAGCAAGCGTTGTCACAAATGTAAAATGTAGGCTTTTAGAAAAAACAATAACTGCTGAAAAATTAGACCTGGATGAACTAGTTTGAAAACAAAGAATTAAAAAACTATTTTTTACCTTCGAAGGACTATAAGTTTGTAAAGCACAACCAAGTTACTTTCCTTTTATTCTAATGTTGTTTTAAGTTGCTAATCCATCTGAATTATTTGAAAGTTTAAGCTTCAGAGCTGAGATGTGCGGGGAGTAAATAAATAGCCTATTGTTCCACTGACACTTACTTATGCAGTTAAAAAAAACAGCAGATGCCAGCAAGTAACAGACTACTTCAATAATGCATTAGTTGCATTAGACTGGTAACAATATACATTATTTGCATACAGGATGAGAACACAGAATGTAGCTTTACAGTCTCATTTCCAAATCCTAATGACCAACAAAATGCGGCCATACTTGACCTCAGCGTTACAGTATATAGTCACCCCCATTCATGCATGGCAACAAATTTGCACTTAAATATGCCGAGTAACAGAACAACACCATATCTTTTTTCACTTGTTACTAAAGCTGGTTTGGATACTAGCGTCTGATGAGCATGAAGACATCTGATTGGCAAGAAAGAAGATCACAGTAAAAACGTGCAGGCATAAAACCTGCAGTCAGTTTTTCACCTCCCTCATCTCGGCCTAGAGACGTTCTTTTACTGGGTAACATTTATGTCGAGGGAAGCTTGAGGCAGGTCGGTAACACTCGGATAGTTGCCACAGGACAATAATGTCTGCCAGTGTTTAAGAGGAGGTAGTAATTCGGCTGTCCAGTCATGTCCAGCGGCATCTCTTCCTCTGAGAGGCTTCAGGGTCCGAGGTGCAGCCCTCTGAGTCACTCTCGGAGGAGGACGGTCCAGCCAAAGGAGGGACGGGTAAGTGAGAAGGCCTCTCAGAGCCGTCTGGAGTTTCCTCTGTGCTGCCACTATTCAGACTGAGCACCCAACCCAGTTTGTTGTGCAGTAATTGACGAAGGCCTGGCGGTAGAGGCAGCACGTCCAGGGTGTCTATACAGTCCGGCAGCAGCTGGCGAAGGCGAGCGCAGCAAAGGTAGAGCAGGGAGGTGGGTGCAGAGCAGGACCGGATCACTTTCATGCTGCTTTTTGCTGCCGTGGAGCAGGCCATTGGATAGAACCGCTTGTTTTGGAGCTCTGTGGCAGCAACACCTGCAAAAACAAAGAGATAAAGACTCATTACGGTCATGTTAAAAAATATAGTAAAGTAATGAATTAAAGTTTCTGAATTATGTAGGTAGGAGCCCAGTTTGGATTATTAGTATTATTATTACCACTGTTATCTCTTTATTAAAAGCCTCTGTGTGCGTACATGTATGTGTATCTGCTTTCTAACTGGCAAACCGGATAGCTGGCCTTTGCCTTTTGGCATACTTATGTATTTTGGGTCAAGGATCAGACTGGCAAAAACAGCAAGTTGATAGTACCAATATTTTGGGAGATATTAGTAATTTTGGTATACAATAGCCTTACAATCATGTTGAATGATAGAATCATGCTGCTGGACAAATGTGGTACAGCGTGCAGGAATACACAGCAGTATAAAAACAACCACCATGTAGAACCCGTGGATCTTCACGGGTCAATGCGCCAGTTAGTATTATTATTATTATGTAAACTGATTCGTACAAATGGAGATGTGAGAGCATCAGGGTCAGGCTTTATTTATTAAGATCTCATTATAACACTGTTTCCTCCAAAATTTCCAATGATCTTGATGAACCTTTGGAAATTCTGTAAAAATTGTAATCTCTATACATCGTTTATTGCTAAAGTTTGTCTGCTGACCTTAAGATGTTTCCTGTCTCCACTTTCATGTTTGTGCACAGATGGCTTTAAGTTTCAACAAACACACAACAAGTTGATCACTACATCACAATACTCAGCAACAGCAACACTCAGATCTTTAGTGAGCACACAGAAACTTTTGAGAAAAGCCTTAAAATGTCAAACTCTGCACAAACAACATTCTGGAAGCCAAAGACTGCACTGAACAAACATTGAAAAGTACTTGATTTTGAATGGTGGGGAACTGTAGAGATGTACACAAATGATTACAAACATAACAATTGCTCCTCAACCATACACTTTGCTTCTCAATACTAACCTATACACTTTCGATTCTTGAAGAACGTCAGTGTGCCATGCCACGTGTCCAAATGGACTCCAATGATAGAACCCTGTCCAAACCGGGAAGAGAAGTTCATCTTGTCTCCTTTATGGTGCAACAAGCCTGACAAAAAAGGTCGACAAAAAAATTGCGTCTTATTAATCCAATAAATCTAAAAGGTGAGACGTGATTTTTTTTCACTACTGCATCTGATGTCATTCTCACCAGTGTAAGAAAGGCCCCAGCTGTCTGCATCTTTTCCAAGTAAACTGCAAAATGTATGTCTGTATTTGTCCAGGTTGACGTCAGAAGTACCGATGCCCACCATCTGTAACGAAATAGTATTAAACCTAAAAACTCTATCCAAAATCTACATCAGCATGGATTAAAACCTTTTCAGTTGCTTTTATCTTCAGAGCTCTTGTCTTTCAAGGATGAATTAACATTAAAAAAAAGGCTGTTCGGTGTGTGGAGGAGTCGGGTCATACCATGTCTGTTCCATACACTGGGGATGTCATCTTGATTTCCCAGAAGTGCTGCCCTTCTGCCAGCTCTTTGGAGCCACGGATTGCTGCTGTACCACAGCTATACTCGGAGTGGAAATTCACTTTGCGATTGTCACAACTTAGTAACGTTGCTGTTGACCGACTGTTGGCGTCCCAAACCCAGTCAAATTCTAAAACACCAGAAGGTATTCATTTGGTCAGAAAAATCAACCTTTGAATTCCATTTTTTTCATAAAGATAAAAATTTGTCACAACATACCATACAACAATGAGATGTCTTTAACCTTTTAGGTAATGTTTATCATCAACTCAAAACTCTTCCAAAGTTTTGTACAATTATGATATTAATAATGGTTAAAAGTGAAGTGAAATTACATGTTTTCTATTGATCTCCTAATGCCACGCCCGTGGACCTAAATCTTTCACAAACCACAAAAGATCAACCCTAGCAAAAACCACATCAACACTTTTTTATTTTTTCTGTGAAAATTCCAACTGAAATCATTTCCATATCACAATTGCAATATCTGTCAAAATAATAACAACATGCTGATTTGCATGTCATTCTACCCTATTATGCACAATGGAACAAATTGCACCAGTTTTCTTGTACCTTGGTCGTCCTCTCCACAGTGGCAGTCTTTAACTTGGTGGAAGCCTCTGAGACGGGGGTTGTAGCTGGTCTCAGCCTGGGAATCACAGCCACAGTAGGACTCACCGGTAACAGGCACTGCACTGGGCACTGGAGGGACCATTACTGCTGAAAAGTCCACCTCAGAGTCGGAATCACTGTACTGTGGAGCAACAGTGAAGAAAAACAAGTCCAAATGTCAACAGCATTGTGTATGTTAAAACAAAAGTGCTGGCAGTGAATGAATGTTGCTAAAAACTAAGACTGGACAATGCATTGGAAAATACATCCAGATCTATATTACAAGAGTAAAAAAGTAGGAAAGGCAGCAGTAAAAGTGTCACACAGAAGGGAACATTAATATACAGCATACAAATGACTGAGCCTCAAACAAATTAGAGGCTTTAGATAGTATGACCTTGATACCTGATGTGAATCTTGCCTTATGTATATGGCATTATGTTAAATTTACTGTAAACAACTGGTATCATATGACACACAGAAACATACATCACAGGCACAGCCTGTCCATTCAGGACATGGATTCTAAGGGAAAACAAACAACACTTGTTTGGTTACCTCCAGGCGGTCATAGTTCCAGTCTTCACTCTCAGAGGCCAAGACGAGAGCCCGAGCATCAGCATCCCGTCGTATTCCACCCCAGACATATCGCCATGCACGGCTGTTCCTGCTTCTTCTGGACATGGCAGCACCAGAGTCACTTCAATGTGAGATCCTGTCTGTCAGCTCAGGTTTAGGCCAGCTGTAGATTGCACAAAGCAGGTGAAATCAGTAATGCTTCATATGACTGTCTGTAGGAACAGAGACAATGAAGAGTACTGTGACACATGAACTGAGCTGTAATTTAAAAAAAAATGCTGTCTGCATTTCATATGTTTTCATATATGTAATCCTGTTGTGCTGTCTGTTTACAATATAACCCTACATTAGTTATACAGCAATGACAGCTTATTAAAATTATCCAAGACACACAAGATACACTGTCCACCGGCGAACTGATTCAACCTCCTCAACTCTCTGTGGAGTAACATCCAACTATTTTACCTAAACCTAATTATTAGTCAAATTATGGTTCATGTATCGTTGTTACCATTAGGGAAATTACACATACTCCTTAGCGTCTGATGGGTTTCCTGTACTAGCCATGGTTAGCTAGCTAGCTTTGCTAACGCTGAACAACGTCTGCATTAGTAACACGGTAGCTGGATAAAACAAGGTCAGGAGCATTACATTTCAATAAAGATTAGCATCTATGCGTGTGTATATGTCTCAGTGCGCAGGTAGATGCTACTGCGTCCCTTGTTCATTAGCCGTGAAATAAGAAAAGTGTGACAGGGGGCGGAATATTTTTGGCTGGTGGTGCAGTTTCAGACCTAGCATTAACTAGCTAGTTAGCTTTGAGTTAGCTAGCTGCGTGCGGCTATCTGAAAATGTGGCGTTAACGTTACCTGCCTGTTGTTGACGACCAGCGTTCATGAAAAATTACTGACAGCACACAGAGACGATGTTCCCTTGGACATACCTAATGTTCGGCAGTTCATACACGACCGCTGAATGAGGAGCTAGCTCCGCTTCCTTTTCCCATGACCTACTTTATATTAGTCTGACCGTAAACAATAACAGCCAGATTGTATGAGCACAGACAGACACACAGCGGTCTGCTAACAGGAAGTTTTTCATAGACATACCGAGACTTATGTAATGCACATGCTGGGAGTCAGTCATTCACAATTAGATTATAAAAATGAAAGAATATATAATAATTGCTCACTATGACGACCTGCCACTGTGTATAGAATTTAATTCACTATTCTGTATATATATATATATAATAGAAATGTAATATAACCATATGTAAACAATGATGCTGCCATATGTTAGTTATAAGGAAGTTTATTATTATTGTTATTATTATTATTATTATTATTATTATTATTTCTGACATGTCTAATATGTCAATAAATTAACTTTCTAAGACGTGTCATATATACATATTAATTTGCATTTCATTTATGGAATTTCATTATATACATGACCTATACTACCTTTGTTTATCCTCAGTGAATTTTATTAGTATTACTGATGTGTATGTAGTAGCTGGTCAATGTGCAACCTGTATGTGCATTACATACTGTAAGTCTCGGTGTGTCTGTATGAAAACTTACATATGTAAGTTGTCAACTATTTTTTATTTTATCATATTTTATTTCTAATAATTAATGTTATTATTGTATGTTTAAATTATTATTCATGATTATTTTGACATTGTTCTGTATTTCATTATTTAGCTTTCATTCAGTTACTTTTATAATTTTATTGTATTATGATTATTATGATTTTTGTTATGCTTACTAGTTACTACCTCATACTGCTGCTGCTGCTACTACTACTACTGCTACTACTACTACTACTACTACTACTACTACTACTACTACTACTACTACCACTACTACTATTATTGTTTCCTGGTTGTCTGTTATCCTTCATCTCACAGTCTTTAGAGTGAACAACACCTAAGCTGATGAACTGGACACTGTTCATCAGCTTAGGTGTATATGTTTTACTTACTTATATGACTATTCCATTAAATTAATAACACTAGTGTACAAATTCTTTTTAGACATTATCTGCCTCAGAAATTAAATGTGCTAAATCTTACATATGTTATATATATTTATACAATAGATTTATAAATCTTCCCCTAGAAAGAACCTGTAAAGTGAATGTATTGTAATGTGCAGACAGTGTCTTGAAGTAGCTCCTTTTCCTACAGCCAACTAGCATTTTTGCCACAATTTTTCTTTATTAGTGACTCAAACTTGGTAGTTTCACTACTTTTATTTTAGGGGCATTTTACTTGTAGACCAGTCTTATTATGTGACTATGATTGTATATGATGTGTCTAATATGTCAATTACATATGCTACTTTTGTGTATCTTCAGTAAATATTATTATAGTATTACGGATGCATATGTAGTAGCAGGTCAAATGGAACTAATTAAGTTATAAGATATAAGTTGTCTACTATTCATTTTATTAGTACTTTATTTTTTATTACATTTTATTTATATTTTAATATCTATTATTTAACATATGTACTTATATTATTCATTATCATTTAACACATATATATGATGTATCTTTTATTTATTTAATTTTATTACTGTATTTGTTTTTATCATTATAATTATAATTACTACCTTCTACTTATATTACTACAATAGGAACACTACTAACTATTCCAAAGATCCTCCATCTCACAGTCTTCAGAGTGAACAACACCATAGAAGCAGCATACAAACAAGCTCTGAAAAGTTTAGACAAAAATCCAAAGACTCGTCATCACTGCAGTATCTTAAAAAAACATAACTTATAGAGCTGAGAAAATGTGATAAAATATTCAGACTATATCCTGGTCTTTAAAATCCTTTGTGGATTAGCACCTGCCCCATTACAGAATTTGTACAAATAGCCCAAAACAGATGGACCAGGACTGGTTCCGCAGGTGACTGTATAAATTCCATCTAGAAGAGGTGCCTTTGGACAGGCTGTTTTTCATGTCTCAAACTTGGACCACATTATCAACTGTTATCTGCAACCTGCCCACCCTCAGCGCATTCACTAAACATCTAAAATCATGGTTATTGGACCACCAAACCTGCCTTTAGCACGTTGACCCATCGGGAAACACCGGTTCTAGATCCTCTGATACAGTTCATTCCTTTACTTTCTTTACTTTCTTGGTAAATTCCACCGGCATTTTCAGATGAATAACCTCTCACCTGGCATGTCTGTTTCTGCACATGAAATTTAACACCATGGCAATGTGGACCTATTGTCTATCTGTTGCTAGGTAACCCCACTTCAATGATGATTCTGTGATTCAACGTGATTGTAAGGCTATTGTATTCCAAAATTACTAAAATCTCCCAAAATATTGGTGCTATCAACTTGCCGTTTTCACCAGTCTGATCCTTGACCCAATATACATAAGTACTCTAACAGTCAAAGGCCAGCTCTGTATGGTTTTTCAGTTACAAAGCGGATACACATACATGCACGCACGCATGCATGCACACAGAGGCCACTTGGCTTTTAATATATAGATTTGGCACCCTGAAATTGTGTGTGTATGCATGTATGTTGTGTACAATGTAGCATAAATGTATCATGTGTTTTACTTGTCTGTTGAATGAGTATACTGGATTGTACTGTTTTACGTAAACTATGTTTTATGTAGGGACTAAAGATGGAAATTACCCTTGGCTATAACCTTGGGTATTGGCACATATTTTTTTATTAATATGCATTGTTCCTTTAAAAAATAAAAAAAAAACTTTAAACTTAGCTGATGAATCGCTAACTACTTACACTTGGATTACTATATATGTTTTGCCTACTTATACGACTATTTCATAAAAAGTTTATTTTTTTGGCTTAAGGACAACAAAAGTTCCCATTCTCTCATTCATTCAATACTGTATAAACTTGTCTACAATTCTGGTCAAAATATTAATTGGAATGAAGAATGTCAAACTTATTAGAATAAAAATGCAAGCGCAATTGCTCAGTGGAGTTTAAGGATAGTTTATTTGGGAAATTGCAAAACTGAATGTTAAATATATAATTGCAGAAATCCTAAAGATTTGCTGGGACTTGACACAACCTGACAGCTGTTAATAACATGTGCTGATGAGATGCAAATGAAGGGTCTAAATTAGCTTGGTTTGCAAGAAAGCATACAGTTGTGCTCATAAGTTTACATGCCCTAGAAAAATTTGTGATTCTTTGGCCATTTTTCAGAGAATATGAATGATGATACAAAAACATTTCTTTCACTTGTGGTTAGTGGTTGGGTGAAGCCGTTTATTATCAGAAAATGTGTTTGTTCTTTTTAAAATCATACTGACAACAGAAACTATCCAAATGACCCTGATCCAGAGCGTACATAACCTAGTTCTTAATCCTCTGTATTGGTTCCTTTAACTTCAGTGACAGCTTCAAGTCTTTTGTGGTCGTTGTGGATGAGGCGCTTCATTTTCCCTGATGGTAAAGCTGCCCATTCTTCTTGGCCAAAAGCCTCCAGTTCCTTTACGTCACAGGTGTCAAACTCTGGTCCTCGAGGGCCGGTGTCCTGCACGTTTTATGTATTTCCCTCGTCCAGCACACCTGGACGTCATTACATCATTATCAGGCTTCTGCAGAGCTTGGTGATGAGCTGATTGTTAGTTGAATCAGGTGTGCTGGAAGAGGGAAACATCTAAAACATGCAGGACACCGGCCCTTGAGGACCTGAGTTCGACACCCCTGCTTTATGTTCTTGGGCTGCTCAATGATATTGAGGTTAGGAGACTCAGATGGACACTCCTTCACTTTTTTCTGCTGTAGCCAATGACAGGTGGACTTGGCCTTGTGTTTTGGGTCCTTGTCATGTTGGAACATCCAAGGTCAGGGTATGTAAACTTATGAGCACAGCTGTATATAAAAAAGTAAATGCATTCTGAAACCTAAATGACAACTAAAATTAATGTGACAGAACATGTAAGATGCTCAAAAGGGTTTTATTCCTTAACCTTCATTTTACATCTATCCTGGTGAGTGGAGGCACGTAAGGTTCAACACAGTTAATGTTCTATCATTAAAGACTTAAAGCAGGACAGTGAATAAATTGTCATTACAGTCATTACCAGATTTGAAGGCGATCACTCCATTTTCCTACATACATATCACTATCATACAGAACCATTAAATTTTTTTTTGTCTTTGATATTATAAGTTCTTCTATATTTATATTTTTTGTGACATAAAAAACACACAACTATGGTATTTTGGAGGAGGTTGAGTTTTATTTGGAAATCTGACAGGCATGGCTGAACAGTGACCTCGCACCTTAACCAAAAAAAAAAAAAAAAAACAAACAAAAAAAAAAAAATCAAGACAGCAGCACTACAGGTAAACGATACTAGTGTTTAAGAATGTCATATGTAACATAAACTCACTTGCTCACATTATGCACTCAGATTATCCACTCACACATTCACATTCACACACACAAACACAGTCGTCTCCATGTCAACATGTGGACATCCTCCATTAATAATCACACTACATCCAGAGGAATTCCAACAATTACCCACAGTGCAATTAATCTAACTATACACAGATAATTTATATATTTTTATGTATATAGGGTATTCAATAAACAGTTTCCCATTTAGACACTTTCATTAAGTCAAAATCTTTGTAACAGTTTCATAAATAGTGAAAAAAAAATGTCCTGACAGCTCCTCACCATTATGATTAAAAAACGGTCCCCAAAAAGAACATGAAAAATAAAATACTAGTGTGCACAACTCGTCAGCAATCTCAAACAAAGAATGACAAAACCACGAACAAAAAAAAAACAAAAAAAAAAAACAAAAAACAGGATAGGGCAATGGGCAGAGGGATAAACGCTTATACTCACACTCACAGCACAGACTGGTTACTACATTTACAGGGAGTGGAGGGACTCTGGGTCACTGTACAGGTTAAGATCAGACGACAAATCAGGCAGACTGTTCACACGTCATCCCACAACAACCACTACATCTTCATGCCCGTTCCGAATGCGAAAGACCTGACACAAATGGATGGCTTTAAACAATATGGATAGATCACATCTACTGAGGACAGAGCTGTCAAGTTGATCGCCAATATGTTTCTGCTGCCATCCCATCCTGTCAGACCCGCAAGGTGTAATGGAAGTAGGTGAAAATCTCCTATTTGTTCTTGCTGCTTTGATGTGGAATGAATGAGATGGTGTTGATGCAGACACTTATTTTGTAGACAGGATGAGAGCCACAATAAGGCCGTAAAGCCCCAACACTTCAGCAAAGATCAAGATAAGGATCATGCCGACAAAAAGCCGGGGCTGCTGGGCGGTGCCCCTCACGCCGGCGTCTCCCACGATGCCGATGGCGAACCCGGCTGCCAGGCCGCTCAGACCCACACTCAGACCGGCACCGAGGTGCAGGAAACTCCTGTTGGAGCAAACACACAACAAATCAGTATCATCTAGTGCATAGTAATGACAGACCAACGCCAAACTGTAGAGTTCTACAATAACTTACACAATTCAAATCTGATCCAAAACAACTGATAATGTGATCAATTATAATACAGTTTCTGAACCATGTGCATACATAGTAGAAGTATTACAGTTTTAGACGTTTGTGTAGATTCTCAGTCATCCGAGGGGCTTCATCAGCAGTCTTTAGAACTGATGAAGCCCCTCGGATGAAAGGTGAAAGGTCTTCAAGCCAAGATTAGAAGTCTAGTTTTTGATTTAACAGTTCGAGGATATTGCTGATTTAGTGACAATGGCAGTTTTTTTTTTTAATTATTGTTATTATTAAATTTTCACTGGGGAGAAAAAAACTCCCATAAAAATTATGCAGTTTTTGTTGGTGTTTTAGCATAATGCTTCATTTCTAAATGGTAGCTTGGACCACATTTTAACTTAATTATTAACTTATAAACTGCAGGTCCTGTGATGTAGATATTGCATTTAGCCATAATGCAATTTATATAACGTTTGGACTGATCATACAGCCCTAAATAACACACTTTTGTATAAAGTATCACTATGAGAAAAAGTATTTTTCTTTGTTTGATATAAAGTCTATCTGAAACACTTTCAGTGTATGTAGTTAGACATTGAAATAGTCAGTTAGGAGGTGAATAAAGAAAACATTATACACCAGAAACCACTTCTGGATGTTAGACCCATGAAGGGAACTCCATTCCTGGAATGATGCTGATGACAATCACAGCTATGCCTTCAGTCCATTGCTTTGAATATGTAAACTAAACCAACTAAATGAAAACATCTGTATTTAACAACGGCTGGTATCTAGTGGGCACAGTGGCTCCATTTTACAAAGCAACTTGACTTTTTCATTCGGAACTGCTGAAATTTCAACTTTTTGTCTTACTTGTAGAGGGTGATTCTCTCAGATATGTTGTTTGCTATCAGCACGGCCACCACTAGCCCGTAGATGGCGATGATACCCGCCATGACCACGGGGATGATGGACTTCATGATGAGCTCTGGCCGCATCACAGACATGGCAGCGATGCCTGTGCCGCTTTTTGCTGTTCCATACGCTGCTCCAAGTGCTGAGTGAGACAGAAAAGGTGTTCCCCTTTAGTGTGCATTATTCTTCACAGATACGTGATTCCAGAAAAGGATGGAGGTTTTTTAAAATTTTGTAGAGTAAACATGTGGGTTGTTTGCCCTTTGTAACAATGGTTAATAAAGAAATCATGTGCGTGTCTCTTGATTACTTTATCTGATCCAATATTAACCTGATATGAAAGTTAGTCAGTAGTAAAAGACACCTGACAGCAGCTCTCACTCAGTCAGCAGAAAATGCCTGAGAAATGTAAATAATATGTTTAAATTAATTAATATTCTTGTGATTGCTACTAAGTGCAGCACTTTCCAAGTTTTCCTTTTAGGTCTGTTGTGCTGTTGCGATTCAATAGCTGCAGATATATGGGCAAAATTTCTTTAATCTGACTAAAATCATTCTGATTAGATTAGACTTGCATGGACACTGAATTGTGTCACTCGAAAATATACACGTTTACAAGCCCTAAAGCATTCGAACTTGCGAAAATTAGTTCTGCCCACTGATGTATCGTATAGTAAGGTTCTTTCACAAATTTGCTTAGATAATGCAAGTTAATGATAAATAAAATATAAGATAATGATTTGTCTTAAATCATGTGACATGCCAAAGCCCTGCAGAAAAATAGTTTACAGAAAAATAAACCCAGGATTTCACAACTGCTTCCCTACCATTTTTGTTGTGATTAGGCTGTCCCACCCCTCACTCACCGATTATTTATGGCATATTATGATTTATGTAAAAGCAGTTAATGATAGACGGCCTGCTTCTTACATTCTCATAATGAATGTTCAACATCACTTCTAAAATACAGTAGCTCTGTGACAGTTCAGTCTAGTTAAGCTTCAAAATGTTTCTTAAACACTAACTTATTATACATATTACATTGTCTATATTGGGGACAAATATATCCATGTTCTCCTTTTCTCCAAGCATACGTGACTGCTCAACCCCTGTGTTGTTTCATCTACACGTCACTCAACACAGGCCAATCCAGCTGCACTGATCAACATCTAGCTCTATGAAGCAAGAAATTATTTTCAAAACACCACAAGGTAACTTTTCTTTGTTACATAACGACCTTGACAACTAGAGGTAACCTGCGCAAAAATAAGACATTAAATAAAAGAATACCTAAATAGTACCTCTTCCTCTAGTAGGCTTGTTTTCATGTCTACAGTGTGCGTGTACTCTTACAGAGTGGCAGTACATATTGTGCAAATAACCACTAAAGCAATTTCTCTACTTTCTACTGTATTGGTAAAAAGGCAGGGATGGATTACACAGAAGACAAATTAATATATTATTTACTAGAATTAACATTTGTCATTTCTGATCCCTTTCCTCTAAAATGCATCACTTGTCAACTCTATGCTGTGTGCTTTCCCACAATACTTTGAGAGATGGTACAACAGCAAAGTCTTTAATAATGAATAAAGGTGGACATCACATTTCTGTCCAATAGGCCTTCAGCATTACACATATATCCTGTAAAATCTCCACTATTAATTACTTGACTGAGTTGCCTTGAGTATTTATTAAGCATCAGCTTTCTTGTCTCCCGTCCTAAATATTACATCAGTGTCTGTGATGCAACCAACTGTTACCACAAGAAATCCTGGACCTGCTCCATGGTTACCAAACCAATTACAGTGCCCATGGACAGTTTTCTTTCTAAGAAAGCTTTAAGGCAAAACCACACTTTTGTATTGGATGAAAATGTTTCTGTCTTCTATGGAAAATAAAAAAAAGAACTGCATGTATTCATCTTACACTGCAGAAATATCAACAGCACCAAATGAATTCGCTGAGATGTAACAAAAAGTAAAGTGCGGGTATTTTTTTTATCCCACAGAGAGAAGCTAAAAGAATATATCTTGGGTACAGCCTCTTAAGTAAGTAAAATCATTTAGGTCCTTATATATAATATGAAATATGGGGCACAGCATACTTGTTTATTATTACTGCGCCCCTGCAACAACCATGCATTCTGAAAATGCTGTTTTAAATACTACAAAAACAGCACATGTTTACAACTTTACAGAGCACTTGAATATGGAGAGGTTTTATATCTATATACGGTATATAGATTTACATATGAACCATTCTGTTAAAAAGTTTTAAACATAAATTTATTTCCGTATCTCTGTTAAGGGCTGCTCAGCCTATTTCTGTATAAGTAAGCAATAACCTTGATTTCTGATACTACAGCTATTGTAGACCCAGTGCTTGTTTAGTTCTTTGCATATAAATTACATTCCCAGCCTGCTATATGTTATCCGTCTAAATGTGAAAAAGTAACATTTTGTGCAGGATGGTCCAAATTTGAGTCAATGGGCATAATAATATGTGAGCTAGATAACATACAGAAGAGATGTCTCATGATAACTCAGAGGTTTCAACACCTCTGAATTGTAGCATATTAATTTTTTAACTATACCAAAGAACAACTGTACTTTCAAGTGTCACCTCATGTTAACATCAAGTCACGTCTGATCCTACATTTCTAGTCTGGCATTATCTGAATAAATATCCAAAAATCACTAAAAGAGCAGAGTGTAAATCCTGGTTTATCTATTACCTCTGTGACAGATTGGGTGCACCCTGCGTCCTGCACAGCGAATGCCAAATGCGAAAGGATCTGTAGTGCTTGAATGAATGGATGAATGGGATTTTGCCTTTAAATGCCGAGAGTGCTGCTTGTGTGATATATGATTAATTTGTACCATTAGGCAAAATTGTATATCGCTGTAATGCATCATATTGTAGACCCTCCTTTTACTGTAGAATATTGTCGTTGTGGCCTAATCGGGGCAGCTGCCATGGGTGTGCGTCACTGACCAGCAGGTACCAATACCCTGCATCATAGCTTGGATTGATGTGAATGCCTCATACAGAAGGAGGTCTGATTCAAGGTTAGCATGTTGAGGAGCTAACGTTAGTGGTCAGTGTTCGATATCGATGGAAGCCTCCCCATACCTCTGCTTCGCATCCCTGACAGGTGTGTGAGCCGTGACCGACTCGGCTAACGGCAAATTTCAACTCAACTACCGTGTTGTCGTTACTTGCAACCGTGAGAACCCAGCACGAGGCTAAATCCACTGTTTTGTCAGTGTCGGATTGGATAAACGGAGATGTCAGTTGTAAAAGCTGGTGTAGTTACCGCTGAAGACCATGGCCGCAGAGGCTCCCATCACAGCGAAGAAAGGCGAGTACTCGGGGGCGTCCATTCTCGCACTTCTGTCAGCGATACAGCTACCAAGCGGACTATCTTCTTTTTATAAGCTTTCTTCTACCCCGCGGTCAGCTTTGAACAGGTTTTAACACAGTGAAGGGGCGATAACGTAGCTACCAGTAACGACACCGGTGTAGAAGAGGAAAATGGCGAAACGGAAAAAGTCACATGATCAACCATCTCGGAATGATCCAACTAGGGGATCATGGGGGTGAAGGAAAGAAATTAACACTTCTTTAATGTTGTTGTTATTGACAGTGTTTACATTTTTTACTAATTATTTTTGGCATTATAGTTACTTTTATAGTAGCTAAATGTTATAGCACCTCGCAAATTCGTGTCATATAACTTGTGTAATTCCGCCAGTGTGTGTATTTTGGTATGTTCTGCTGCAAGTGCACTGACTGCAGTTGAAACGCTAGTAGTCAGTAACCGCTGGCGTATTAATTAATAGCCGTATAATGCGTGGTAAAATCAACCACAAATACAATGTTTATAATCATCAACAAGACACCAGTGCAAAAAACAGGTATAATATGCACAAGATCAGCAAAGACAGTAACAGTTACCATGATCAGCTCATATCCCTCAAACACAGGCTTAATGTGTACCGTTTCCCTTTGACGTATGTAAAACCCTGTAGAAACAAATTATTTACAATAAACATTTGACTCCATCTGTGAGCCCTACTAACTGATAATGCATTGATTATTTAACACGGGGACACATAGTGAGACTGCCTTTTTCAAGGTGACACTGTAAACTGGGTGTTTATGATGTCAGCTAAAGGGATATTTCACCTTATATTTTACTCCACAACACTGTTATCCATTCATTGATAGGTGTAGTTTTTAATTGTTACCAAATGATGTGCAGAGATCTTACATTTTTTTAATTATAATAAACTCCCACTGGGGATTATTTTGGAACTAGCACTTAATTGTGACCCTTTTCTTTCCTTTTCCCATGTGACTGCACGTAGATATTCCAGGAATGAAAAGTGCAAGGGTAGACAGCCAATACTGTACATACACATGACTGTCAGCAGCCTCTCCACCACATGCCATTAGAAAAAAACCCCATAAGTTCTCACCAGAGCATATTCATGTGACCTGGTTCTGCTCCAAGTAAAATAATCATTTTACTTAAGAGAAAAATAATGCCATTTATTAGAACTTGTCAAATTTATGTCATCATAAGCTTTGTCTGGAATCAGTTATTAAATTCTGTCAGTGTGCCACAAATCCTTGAAGATGAAAATATAACAGGATTTTTGCTGTGTTGCCTGTGAAACACTGAAATATTGCTGCAAAAAGAAAAAACTGTAGTTTGTTTCTCAGTGCAGTTGATTCTGTAATCTGCAAAAATTTCACGTTTAAAGCACAGAGCAGATTTTAGTGTGTCACATCTACTTTATAAGATTTAAATTTGCTGCACATTGTGATATTAGTACAAATTACCATCATGACCTATAACTTCTGAAAAAATATCATGTGACTGTATACAGCTATAAATGACATGAAATAATTTTCAAAATAAAAAAAAGAATGAAAAATAGGACTAAAGAACACAATTCTCAGTTTATGTACAAAAATATTAGTATAACTTTATAATAGGCCCTTCAGTTGTTTTGGTAGCCTTATCTATTTCATTACATCACATCCTATAAAATACTGGTAGATTATGAACATACTGAGCAGATATACAGTTTATACTTTCCAAGTACCAGTTCACCTACACTACAAGTACTTACATCACCATCTGCTGGCTCATTCTGTATCTACAATGTGTTTAATTTCTTGCTGTGTAAGAGAGCTTTGCGACTATGCATGAGTGACACATTTTTATTCTAATTCAAGCCAAAATCGTGAAATTTAACAGCAGTTTGTTTTAATATTGTTATGCAAATGAAACAACTCAAAAGATATTCTCATATCATATTATACATATAATAAATAAGAAAACCGAACAGTAAGTTATCCACACAGTATTTTAATGAAAGATCAGGTTAAAATAATACACTTTAATGAAAGAAGCAGACATTACAAAAAAAGGAAAAAGAAAGAAAAAAAAAATCACCATAAATATGCTACATTATCCTACACACAATTTGCTCTAACAGGACAGAGTAAATGTATCTGTAAGGGCAGCTCAGTGCTACACAAACACATACAGGACAGATCTCATCAGCATTAAGGAAAAGTAGATATCCCAACTGAGCAGTGGAAATGGTGGATGTGAACCAAGCTCTGGACGCCTCATAACACACTGCCTACACACAAACACTCACACCCAAATTAAAATGTATAGCGATAAGCAGAAGACACTTCGGCACCACAATTTAGATTTACTGCTAGAGACTTTTGTGGGATTTAATGTTACTACTTAAATCCCCTTTGGCAAAACATGAAGAAGCATTATTTATCGTATCTTAAGAAAAAAAAAAAAAGAAATAATCCAATTGATTGATAATAAACAAGTTCTACCACTTCTCTAAGTCTTCCCATACAATTGCATCACTAGCAAATGATCTGTACTCACTTGGGGCCAGATAATTACACTCAAGAGGAAAACCCAAAAACCTGCAATGAATGTGCAAGAAATTCACACTTTCTGAATTTCACTGGCCTTAAACCATACAGAACAAGACTATTTAGTAGCTGCTGATAAAGAGGTGTGTCACTAAAACACATGCTTTAAAATCAAACATGCACACATGCCTGTGTGACTACATCTCCCAGTTATCACACACAAACCCTACACTCATTCACTCCATGTCCCAGCACAACTAGCAAATGGGATACCAATATCAGCAAATGTGTTGTTGTGGCTGCTGGAGAATCATGAAGAACAGAAAAAGATAAGGCATCACATGCTATTCTTGGCAAAGCTGCACGAAGTGAAAGTGTGGCACAGCAATGGCTTGAACGTGGGATGAGGAAGCTACACTGGAACCCTTTTAAGACGAAGGGATGTAACTTGGAAAAAGTCATGAAGAAAGATGAAGCTTTCCCTCTCAATCCCAACCGTTGTCCTTTATCATGTGGGACAGCTCAATGATGTACTTTCCCTCCTTGTACTTCTGACTTAGTTCAAAGGCTTGCTCCTGAAAAAAGAATTGGCAAAAAAGGTTGTTAAAAAAGTACATTAAAGTGTAGCCGTGGTATCTGTTTTTTTCCTTTATAAATTTGCAGGATTTCTACCTCTTTATTAATATATCTATCTATTTAAATTAAGGTCATCCCTTTATCATTAAAAACAATCAGCAATCTTTTACATGCAAATGACATACAATACTTACATATTTCCAGCCAAGTGTAGTGTGACAGTTTTCACAGTAAATGTCAGCCACTGCGTGAAGTCCTGTGAGTAGCAGCCTCTCCTCTGCAGGACCGCAGCCAACGTTCACCCTGTAAACAAATGCAACTCTTGTCAAACTACAGCACCTCAAAATAACAGCTGTAAGACCTCTACTTGCCATCCAACTGATGCTGCCTACATAGTACACACTTTATTTTGCTGCAACTTTTTTAAAAGCGAAAAATCAGCTTCTAGGGTCTCACTTAAGCTCGAAACTAGTAAGAACTATGATTTATCTGAGCACTGTGTAAACTGAACCGTTGCTGATGAAGTTAGATTCAGTGTTGACATTATTTTAACTTGAGAGATTTAATGCTACCACATCTTAGATAAAGCCAGTGTATTACTGACCTACTAAAATGGGAGCATGACTAAAGTGAACCAAATCAACTTCAAGGTCTACTGTAGAGCAAATCAAATTATCTGTTGACTATGTGGTTTGTGTAAACACATCTGATTCTAGGAATTTGGAATTTTTTTTCTACAGAAAAGTAAAAGATTTCAGAAAAGATATGCTGGGAAAATAAAGATTTCTGAACCGCTACAACCTCCAATGTGTTTATAAAGTACACAAACCGATGTCAGATGTAAATCAGATGCAAAAAAGCATGTAGTGAAAGTAATATCAAATATGAATAGTTAAATACTCACACAGAGTTGAAGAGGTAGGCCCGGCCCTGGCTCCCCTGAAAAGACTAGGAAACATGGAAAAATACATATACATATGTAAATCAGATAAGAAAGGCTACATGTAATCACTTTACACACACACATACCACAAACACAGCTTGATCTGAAATTTCACCAGTCAACCTTCAGATTTATTTACAGATGTATTTCCAAAATGCCTTGCAGGAATCTCAGCAGAAATCTTTGATGTCTTATGTCAGTCTGGTTTTTCTGGTTGTTCCTTCTTTATAAGCTACTGTACGTGAGAACCATACAGGGATGTGAGCCATCTGAAATGATTACTAACAAAAAGGGTGGCAGCATACTAACCTTAGAGATAAGATCGTCATGATTGGCCAGATGGGCGCGGCAGTGCACACAGCTGTACCGACGGTGGCATGAGTCCAGGTAAGCCTGGAACGTCTTGGCTTTTGTCAATTTCACCATGTCTAAGAAGAAAGAGGAAGCAGGAAAGTGTTTTATTGTTGTACAAGGGTTACTGTGGTTGGTGCAAATGCTAAGACTTCTTAAGCATCTTGATAAAAATATATATGAATTCAGGAACTGGTTGATAGTCATTTTTATTTTGCAGAATATCACTGCTGTTGTGAGGGAGCAGGATACATCAGATAAATCATCAGCTGGTTTTGGTCTATAATATAATTAAGAAGTGAATGATAAGACTTAAAAAGCATGTCTACAGGTATCAGACGTGTATTGATTGAGGTGATTTTGTTTTTTTAATCCAACTTTAAGAGTGATTTTTGGATAAATAACCTAGTAAGTAATATGTATGTGCTCCCATGCATTTACGTAGAAATACGCTTTTTATAGTGACTAAAGTGTATTTATGTTTGGCTGATATGTAAAAAATACACTGTTAAATGTCTGGTTCAGTGGATTCAAAGCTTCTTCATATAACAAATGTGGACCTTCATGTGGAAGACTGACTCACGTTGATAAAAAGATGTGACTATATGGATAAATGAAGGTGCAGGAAATTGAAAACCAAATTTAATATTACTTTATGGTTTTCTGACACCTGATATTGTACTTACAAAATTTTAAGAGGCCTGGGTAAACATGTCAACATGCCAAAATACTGAACTAAAGCCCTGGTAAAAAGCTAGATTGTGCCGTTATCGCGTTTGTTTGTAAATGTCTCTGGTGCATATTCAAAGTAATAATTGACAAAGTGTGTATTTTCATAACTTGACGTATTGAATATAGACTTATTAGGTTAGGCACATCACATTTCACTAGGAAACCTGCTTCCTGGTTCACATTAAATATTCACATACTAACTTTATGAGGCAAAAAGAGATGAACACATGCACGCATTGGTGACTGCACCGTTTACACACCGTGCAATACTGCTGACAGTCTGTTAATGGCTAAATAATGACACAAAAGCCTACAAACGGCGTAACACATCTGTCGGATGCACAAAAATTAGCTGTGACCTAGCTTGCGTGTTAGCTGGTTTGCTAGCTCCGCACCATCACAACATGCAGCTAACAGCAGCTGAGATGCGCATTGCAGGATATTCAACGGTGTCTGTCAACTTACCTTATAATACCGGGGCTTTTCACAGCCTGAACAGTGGACTAATGTGACTGACAGTCCAAACCGAATGTTTTCGACAGGTAGACAGGTAGGCTACGTCCAGCAGGTCGACCACGCGCCTACGACTCGGACAATAAAGACAACAGGCAGCCTCTCGTCCTCTTTTACCCGCGTTTCTGTTTTGAATCCGGACCAGTCTTCAAAGTTCTTCTCCAGTCTTCGCTAAAAACAGGAGCTGCAATCCGACAATGCTGGCAAGCTGACAAGGTTAGTGAGTGTGGCGCCGATGGAGGAAAAATGTGGTTTGTTTATCAAAACACAGAGAGGAGGAAGTCTGAAACGCACTGAGGAGTGCAAAACAAATCCCGTCGACCAATCAGAAGCGTGGAGTGACGTCCAGAATGTGGGTCAGCCAATCAGATTGGACCTCGCATGAACCCTTTATGGTTATCATAAATTAGTGCAGTTCCATAAACGCCATTTGGTTATCGTTTTGGGAATAAAAAAAACATTGTGGATTTCTTGCAAATAGTATTTGACTGAGAAAGTATTTCCAGTTTTGTGACAGCACTACTAAGGAAATGATTAATAACTGATCCAGAGGGGGTTTGGTACATGTGGTTTTGAGAGGTTGAATGTTTGCTTTTCTACTCAATATTTGCATTTTGAACACTGTACCAAGACTATTACTCTCAATCCAAATGCACCTTATAACAACCCCCCATCTAAATTGCCAAGAATATTCCTGCTGGCATTCCTTTGAGATCATAAATAATAGCCTTATTTAGCTGTTGTATGATCACAAGAGCCTCATTTCTGTGCCGGGTCACTGGATTTAAACCTTTGCCCTCTTGCATCTAGCTACTCTATTCGAGACCCCAGTTTGCGCTGATCCACTTATATTCCATTAACTCACTTGTCACATTGCAAGCCAACCAGGTCAGACAAATACAGCCTTTGTTTTACCAAAGGACTGGTTGATTATTATCACAGTAGTGTAAATGGACTTTAGTCGCAGCCTGGGAAAACAAGGATACAGGTGAGGTCTACTGCACATGCAAACATTTTAAACTCATTTGTTGTAGTTAGGAGAGTATAATAAAGACCACAAAATAATACAGCATAAAATATTACATGGTTTAAGTCAGTGAGGGTACTTGCTATTTTATGTATCTCATGTTGCCTTTCCAACCCCATGTTTAACACATAACACATTTCCCCATAAAAAGAAGTAAAATCATAAACTTAGGTGAGTTGTTTTAGATAATTTAATTCTAAAGTTCACTTCATTCTCAAAACCAAATAACGTCAAAAAAATCATACTAGACGCAGTCAAAACAAAGTCACGTTTACTTTCTTATCATGAAAATGAGGTTACATAGTCCAGCTGGATATACAAACACACTAGCACTGTGAGATTTGTTGCTGGGGAAAAGAAATCAATGATATTTAACCTCTGGGCTGTGTCTCAAAAATGTGGGTGGAGGCTGTAGAAACAAGACAAAGGCATATCACACCAGACAGATAATTCCATACATACAATGACGTGATTAGGGGGTGAGATTAATAGGCCAATTGTTTTTATGTGTTATGACAGCAGTAAATCCCTGACTAATTTTGTTGTGGTTGAGGAAATGGGACACATTCCTTGTGTGTGTGTGTGTGTGTGTGTGTACATGTTTTTTTGAGCACAGAACTTTTTCTTTATTAGTCGACTGTGTTAAAGATCAGTCCTGGCTTCTGTTTCTGCAGAGATAGCTTGTTAGAAGAGACGGATAATCAGTCATAACGCCTGTGGCTCCAACTTCAAATGCAGCCTTTATGTCTTCGTCTTCATTGCACACAAACAAATGCACCTGCATTTACAATAAAATGTAGAGTATTAGAACATATTTTCAATTTTTAGGTAATACAGAGACACCAAAATTGCCCATTTTAATACTGACCGCTTTTGTTCTCTTGGAGAATAAAGCTCCTCCTCTTGTGTTTATGCAACTAATGACGGGAAGATCTTTTCTTACTCACTAGATCAGACTGACTCATAAATTTTCAGATGAAGCGAGGGCCTAAGCAGCTGACAAGCCTACAGCAGATGACTTCAATTGTTTTCATGCTCAAACTATTCAGCAGCCACTCATGGCCTGACGATGGGGCTGATCTCATCCCAGCAGAGATTATTCACATCAGGACAGAGGTGATGCATTCAAGACGCTCGCACTGGGAGTGTGAGAATGTGATTGTTTCAGCTGAAATACCTAAGTATTTTCTGTGCTAAACCAAGTTTTTGGGGGATGAAGTCAAATGCTAAGCAGTAGAAAGAAATTTTCAGTAGCATGCTCACATTCTTTCTCTTTTTAACCCATGCTTTCAGGTCTGTTCATTTAAGATAATGGTGTCATACCTGAATTCCACGAGCTGCGAGATGTTGAAAAAGACTCCTCCTCATAGTCACTCTGGAATTACAATGTAAAAAACATTTATACAAACATCTGTATACAAAGTTCAGTAAAAAATAATACATAGTCTGGTCATTTGGCAGCATAGACTTCTGCACTGTACCCAAAAGTGATATAATTGTTCCTTAAAAACATGATGCTCTTAGATTCAGTAGAGTGAAATATTGTTTAACAATACTCAGCTTACATTACATTTATATTATAATACATTACATTGCATACAATTTTTTTATTCATGCTTCTTAAAAACCAAAACAAGTCCATTTTTAGTCAACAATAACAAAAAATGGGGTGGTCCTCTTGGAAACTTTACTCACTTTTCTAACAAAGAGACAACAAGGCTGTTCCTCAAGATGCGTTTCTCCGGAATAAATGTCCTACAGCACAGAGAAAGAGAGAGAAACATGACATATTAGCAGTGCTTTAATCTAACAAGTCAATAAATATGGTCCTAAAATCTGATAAATATATTCTGAAGCCAAACAGAGCACAATATAATATGTTGAAAATGCAGATTATGGTAGGGAATAGAATAGAATAGAATAGAATAGAATAGAATAGAATAGAATAGAATAGAATAGGCTTTATTTTCATTACACCAGTTGTGCAACAAAATTGCAGGTGATCTCTGCCAGCGACACTGCACTTACAACTAATAACACAAGAGATACAGAAATGTATTAAAAATATAAAATATAAAATAGTGTAAAGTTGAAAATATATGCAAATTAGAGATATACTGTATGAATGGGTACAATTTTAGAAATATAAAAGTACTATAAAAGGTGCAAATGTATCAGTGTAAACAGTGTAGACAGAGCAAATGTAACAGGGTAAGTAATGTAAACATGCATGTGCCAGACATGAGGCCCATGTTCCATGTTGGTTATTGCACATTACACTGAGGTATGGTGTGTTTACAGTCTGCACAGCCTAGGGGAAGAAACTGTTTATAAGTCTGGTGGTGTGGGATTTGATTGACCTAAAACGCAGCCCAGAGGGCAGCAGGTCAAACAGGTGATGGGCAGGATGGGAGGAATCTCCTGTGATGGACTTGACTTTGCTGAGGCTCTACCAGGGATGGCAGAGGGCAGCCGATGACGTTTTGGGCTGTGTTTATGTTTATGTGTAGATATACTGGGCGTCATCAGTACTGGTTGATAATTGGCCACTGATACTGGCAAATAGCAGTGGTCAATGTTTATTGCTTATGCTTTAGTGAAGGTTTTATAAAATTTGCATGAATAAATTTGTTCTTTGTCAAAATGTGAAGAAAAGCTAGTTATGAAAAGTCATCTTTTATAATGAAGGCTTTTGTTTCCCTAGCACAAGAGAAGTAATAAAGAACAACAAAAATAAAATAAATAGAAATTATATAGGTATTGGCATTGGTTATCAGTCAGATTGTTATTATCAACATTATTATTGTCTTAATAGTTTACAATAGGTGCAGCCCAAACACTCACATACCTATTGATGACACGCGGCAGGTAAAACTGTAGTAAACTTTCTCCCAGTGGGACAAAGGGCAGCAGGCCGCTGTAGAAGAGCAGCAGAAGCAGCACTCCTCGGTTCATACTGAAACTATACGGCATGGAGTCGTTCTACAAACAGACGACAACAGAGGTGAAGACGTGTGATGAATACAGAGGGTGGTGATGCTGCTACTATTTTTAAAAAGTTGGAAAGAGAGACAATAGATAGTCACTGTGCACTAAGAGAAGCTTGTAGTACCACTTATTTTTAGATGTACACATGTTTATGACCATGAAAAGAAGAGGGGGCAAAAATGTGACTTTGTCAAAAAAAAAAAATTGGCTGAAGGTAACTTTGTCTCCCCCTAGGGATAAATGTACCACTCTGTGGCATTTCTTCATGATGCTGGAGTTCACAGACGCCCACACAGTGATGTCCTCCCTGTTGTAACGCTTAACCAGGTCAGATACCTGCAGCAGACAAAAGACCGTCACAGATAGTATACAAAGGGGAAGAAACTACTTGAATTAAATGAATTAATACTGACAACACCACAGGGAAAAACATCTTCAAGTTCCTCTCTACTCCCCACCTCATGGTGCTTTAATCTGCAGAATGAGGTCCATGCAGAGTTTGACACTATTTGCACATCTGTGCTCATCTAATATGGTGAAACTGTGCAGAATTTGCTTCATTACAAACATTTTAGTGCCAATTGAAATCTAGTTGTAACATTTGGAAATGAACATTGAGGAGCAGGGCAGACACTTCTTGCTGAGCTGTTAAACTTCTGAAAAGAGCTATATTTACATTTCAGTGGCAGACAATTTTTCGACAAAATACAGTTGACATTTTGTTTTATGAGACGACTGAAATGGATCTTTAACTCTGCACTCTAATGCTCAATTGCAGGAAATATTGACCCAATAAACAATACAGACTTCATGATATTTTAAACATATCATCCCTGTGATCTGTAGCTGTAATTGCTTTACACTAAATTGGAAAGAATATCTCTAATAATGAGGGACAGACTGAATACTTTTAGCACCATGAAACCACAACCTCTATCTTATACTTAACCTTCACAAAGAGATCATAATGTTAAATAAAATGTCTGAAAACACACATACATTGTATGTTAAATACAACAACTCAGGGACAGAGAAGGAAGGGCTTTTTCCCATGTGTTTGTGTCAGTAACCTCGCTCTGTGAAACCTTTGTAAAAGTGTTATTTGGTCGTATTGTACCTTTTCTATCAGCTCACTGTTGTTCTCCTTGATCTCAATACTGACAGGTATCTCAGGGAACTTCCTGAACAAGTCCTCCAGCAGAGCGAACTCCCTGTCCGCACCACTGCTGTAGTGACCTGGAGCACGGGAAGGGTTAAAAGTTGCAGGCGAAGACTGCAGCTGCTGACCTACTTCTCCTGGCAATACTGTACTTTGTTGTTAATGATTGAGAATTAGAAAACAGAGGAGGAACTCACCTGCTTTAAATGTCACCTCCAGTCTCTCCTTGTACAAAGGCAAATCCTGGGGTGGAGACGTTGCACGTTATAGTACAATACACTAAACCTAATGTTATCACACTATTCAATGTGATTGCGTTGAAAATAAGTTCCACCCAACTCTCTGTTTGCTGAACTGCAACATACTGGATTCACTTGCAGGTAATCTATTGCAGGGAAAGGTGTGCATACTCAAGCGAAGGCACTAATACAAAAACCAACATCCTGTGAGAGTCATGTACTAAAATAAATCATTTCTGAGAGAGGTAGGGCTGAGATTGTTTTTGTGTTTCTCTCAAACTAGTTCAGGGCCTGTAGTTCTCAGCAGAAAGATGAAAACACTGAAATAAAACCTTATTTTTTCACTGTTCTAACCAGTGGACTCATCTATCTTATCCAGAAATGACATCCACAAATGTTATGTGAGGGAATATGTATTTGACATTGATAGGTAGCTAAATGATAACTGTATTAAAAGGACAGGTTTTCCGGGGCTAGATTTGAGTTCTTCTAATATGACTGTGTGTTATCAGTCACCTGTATATTGAGGGAGGACACAGTGACATCGTGGCCCGTCTGCCTCAGCAGGTTCTCATCATGTGATACGACCACATGGCCGTCATGTGTCAAGTGGCAGTCCAGCTCCAGCATCTGTGTGCCTTGCTCAACTGCACTGAAGGCAGAAAGAAAATATATGTAAGTACATGCATGTTATCTGCAACTGCTTTGTTCGATAAGGTTCCTGCAGCACCTTTAACTGTAATGCATTAACCGCAACTAAGGAGTTACCAGACCCTTTAT
>JAPQRQ010000027.1:11391713-11401824 GCA_037367365.1 Apogon talboti | reverse complement strand
CGATGTAATGGCATCCAGGTGTGATGGAAGAGGGAAATATCTAAAACATGCAGGGACACCGGCCCTTGAGGACCAGGATTGGTGACCCCTGCTTTATAAGACCTAGAAGTACTTCTGTGGCAACTTCCAAATGAATTTTTCTCTACATTTAACCTTTACTGAGTGATTTATCACCATTTACTATAATATTATCCTCCGCATTTTGCATTTTGTCAGTGGAAGGCAGGTGTTTTCATTTGTTCCATTTACTGATCATATAAATTGTGTTAAGTTACTATATCAAAACAGAGAGAACAGAAAAGTAACTTTTTCAGCAAAATATATCATTAACTGAACATGAAAACAAGTGTCTACATCTTCTGTCATTTGTCAAACTACATGGGTTTTACTGGTGAATTCATGTTGCAGAAGATGATGGTGTTTTCATGTCAGTATGAGGCGGCCTCTGAACGTCCAAAGCTGAGAAAAGAAAAACTGAGAAACTGCATTTTCCTGGAATTATTTTAATGTATTGATAGGATTAGCTATTAAAAAGTCATTAAACATTTTAGATCAATTATCCAGCTTTTGGTCGCTGGATAATTACATAAAAAAGTTCTACATATTTATTAAATTTTTCACATTAAAGGAGGATTTTCAGGAGTTTGTCCGACTTGAAATGAGAGTCAAAGGTCAGAGAGTGTACTTTATATATATATATGTAATAAAGCAGATTGTAAAGCCTCTTTGTACAGATTTGTGATCTCAGGATAAATAAAAAGAAACAATCAACATAACAGACACTACGCATTAGTATATTTTTTGCAAGCATGTCTAAACAGGTTTAGTCAACCTTGCACTTACATAAGTCTTTGACTGTCTGGAGGAGCAGGTTTTTACAAATCCCCTGGAGAGTGGGAACTGGGAAGTGGGAACTTTTTTTAGGCAGCTAGAAAATCGCTAAAAACATTTCTGGGTGTAGTTTAGTATTGTATCTGAAACTGGATTGCCTTTGTATTATAACTGTCTGTTTCGCGGCTGTTTTGTGAGGTGCAGCTCAGCTCTTCAGTTTGGTACTCACTGTGTGAACGCCTCCATTGTGCTTTCTATCCTCTCTCCACATCCTAGTAAACAAAACAGAACTGTCAGCTTTGATGATAGCAGCAAAGGAGCCTCTTTGATGGACTCTACAGTAAAAAAAAAAAAACAGACAAGAATACATTCTGACAAGCATTTACAGCAACTAACCCTTTCTTGGGATACTTCTGTTGTCAGATGTGTTTTAATACAGACTTGCATGGTCATGTCCAGAGCAAGTGGAAGAAAAAGAAAGCAATCATACAAATTCCCCATAAATCCTTTACCTCCTCTGTGGGAGATGTGCGTGCTGTAGAAGGCTGTACGTTTCCTCTTGTGGATAATATGAGGGTTCTTCAGCAGATACAGTGAGGTAAGAGTGTACCCTCCCAGCGCCGGGAGGATGAAGTACAAAAAACTCATCCTTGCCTATAAACAGCAGCAGCAGCGACAGACAGAGTCAGGATCTCATTGACAAAAACTGATCAACCTGCCAGACAAAAATGTCCTTGTTAAGCCCTTTGTGCTTCCACAGACTGGCAGACAGGTCCAAAAGCTTAACTAAAGACAACCTGCTCCCTGGCTTTCTTGCCTCTTCCGATCTCCCTGCCCTCCTTGCAAGATAAGAGGAAAACTGGACAAACTGGTAAGACTGAAAAAAAAGTGCCTTAAATCATTCCACTCCAACATCCTACCTTCAGTCCCATTTAAATCAAAGTGTCCATGTCCCACATTCTTCACTTGATACACCTCAAACATCCAGAGCTGTAAAAACGAGTTAATGAAACACTAAGCTCACCTCACTACACCACAGCTCTGTCACTGGCCTCTCCCCTCACCTTTGGCAATAGTATTCCATTATTTGAACTGCTTTTGTGCAGCCAGTGTCTGAACAAAAGCATACACACAACAACGCCGGTATCCAGGGGTAGAACTGGAATCCTTTTACTTTATTTTCTCCTCTTTATGCTACTTTATATTTGTGCACCTCTAGAGCTCAGCGGCAAACGCTTTTTTACCAGTGAAACCATGCATCTCTAGATTTTTGTTGGATTATATTTGCTAAAAATCTGAATCATGAAAAAAGAGCAGTTTTCCTGAGGTCCTGAAAAGATGTAGAAATGCATGATTCTCACAGGAGTGCAACATGACAAACGTAAAACATGTTTTTTTTTATACATATATATTTTATTTTTGATTTTTCACAAGATAACAATACAGTTACATACTTGCAAGACAAAACAACCTCCCCGACCCACAACAACAGGGCCAGAGACAGCCGGTCACATACACACACAAGGGGAGAAAAGGAGAAAAAAGAAAAGAAAAAAGAGAAAAGAAAAGAAAAGAAAAAAGTTGGAGAGAGACATGTTGACCTCGCACCTCCTAGGTCCTACAAGCCCTGCTCGGGTATTACAAACTTAACCAATCTGGTGTGCTGGTAGTTTTTCCATATAGTTTAAGAATGGTTGCCATATCTTATAGAACATCCCACTTCTATTGTGCATCCAGTAGGTTATTTTCTCCAGGGGCACACAACTATTTACTTCACTTAACCACATCATCATTGGAAGGTGGGAATGTAAACATATTTTAGATTTTGTAATATATGATGCATATTTGTAGATTAACATGAACCAAGTAGTTCAGATGAGCTTTATTTTAAACATCAGTAAATGCAACATACACATTATCCACTAACAGCATGAAACCAACAGTGTTATATGAGAGTAAAATATCCACTGGTACCACTTTACTGCACAACGATCATACTCTGACTATACAAAGAGTACATTTTGATGATTGCTTAAGTAATCTCTCAAATGCAAAAATTTTCACAGTGTGGTTTAGCTATTTTTACTGATGTATCTGAATTCTTACCCCTAACCACTACTTCTGTGCATTAATGTCCATTTTGACTGCAGGTAGGTTAAATTTATAGCAGATCTGGTGCAGCAACATTCTTAGCTTGACCTGTTTGACAAAGGATGTGGTATGTGGAGGTGTGTACTTTGTCCTACAAGGCCAGAAACATAAAAACAGGTAGACGACTCCAGGCATGTACACATAAATACATACGTGCAAGTCAGCAGAGTGTGTCACTGTATTGTTCCTGTTGAATAACAGAGCTGGAATGTGACAATGGTGTGACAGGGCGCTCTGAAAAGTTACAATAAGCCTATTTATCGCCAGAATAGAAAAATCTGTTCCCAGTGCGATTCAGCTTTCGAGCATTTTCTCACATTTGCAGCTTTTTATAAATAAAGGAGTTGTGTTTCCTATTTTAACCCTCAAAGACCTAAACAGACGTCAGTGACCAAAAGCATGTACTGATTCAAAATGTTTTTAATAACTTTAGAACCGCTAATCGTAATTAGTACAATAAATTAATTCAGGTAAAATATAATATCTCAGCTTTTCAGCGGCATCAGATATGACCCATCTGGACATTCAGAGGCTTCATATTGAACATGGAAACATCATCATCCTCTGCAATAGTAATTCATCAATAACACCCCTGTAGTTTGTGGTTATATGCTTGTTTTTACATTCAGTTAATGATGTATTGTTAGAAACCTTTGCTTCAGTTTTTATAACCTTTGAATCTAGTCTTTTTTATGAACATCTAAATGTCCAGCAAATTCATTGTGAAAATGCTTGCTTTTCACCAAACAAATCAAATTAAATTTTATTTATATAGCGCCAAATCATAACAAAATTTATCTCATGGCACTTTACATATAGAGCTGGTCGAAACCAGACTCTCAGCCAATTTACAGAAACCCAACAGAATCCTCCAGGAGCAAACACTTGGTGACAGTGGGGAGTAAAAACTTCCTTTTAACAGACAGAAACCTGGAGCAGACCGCGACTGCTGGTGGATGAACGTGACCAGTTGGGGTTAAAGAGAAAGGGTTAAAGGAAAAGAGAGAGAGAGAAAGATTGGGGAAAGGGGGGAAAGGGGAAATAGAGGGAGACACATGGATGCACAGCAAACTGAACTAGAACTGTTAAACATAACGTTACATACACTAAGACCCCTCAACTAGAATGGAGCTATTTTCAATAGGCTTATGCTCCATGCCGAGAACCACGGGTTCTAGATGTGATATAAATATTGGTGTAATAAACTTACCTCTGAGTTCCTAGTTCATTCCTTTACTTTCTTGGTAAATTCCACCGGCATTTTCGGTTGAATAACCTCTCAGCTGGCATGTCCGTTTCTGCTCATGGACATTTGACACCATGGCATCGTGGCCTTATTGTTTATCTGTTGCTAGGTAACCCACTTCAAGGGTATTGGCCCTTGTTATAGCGCTCCCTACTGGTGGACGTATCGCAAAGAATATATATTTATATTCATATATTCACATATATTCAAATACGTACCTTAATATTTTCAACAGGCTTCTTTTCCATGTAAAGATACATCCACAGTATATATTTGGTGCAGATATATCAATGCATTCTTCAGATAATTATAATGTTGTTGCTGAAAAGACATGTCGCCATTTGACCTTGTAAATGTAGGTCAAGGTCACCCATTTTCAATAGGTTTCTGCTCCATGCCAAGATGTATCTACAGTATAAATTTGGTGCAGATGTCTCAATGCATTCTTCAGATATTGTCGTTACGTCGTTCAATGGACAGGCAAGACGGACAGAGAACCAAACGATTACAATACCCCTCAGCCAAGTGGTATTAATAAAAAAAAAAAAAGAACAGCTGGTGTTAGTGTAATTACCAGTAACTAGAACAAACTGTTAATACTACTGGTACAAATACAAGTATTAACAGTGGATGTACTACTACTACAGGAACTGCTAGTACAAATAATAGAAATGTCTACCATCTATGTAATTATATAATAAACACTATCACAACTATATGGATAAATGAGTGATGATGAATGTTAAACAATGTCAAGGATAAAATACATAGTGGCAAATCATATAGGAAATGTCATCTATAAAGAAAAACTCATTTGGAAGTCAACACAAAAAATAATTCTACATCTTTATGGGTTAAAATATACAACTGCATACCTCTGTGATCAAATTCCTGCTTTAAGACAGACATAGGCACTTCAATATATAGCAATGTTGGTTTTTTATTAAATTTCTAAGCAGGAATTAGTGGAGATCTTCTAGTCAAGACTCCTGAAATGCTTTGGGTTTATGAGAGATCATGTTGAGACATGTTATCAGAGAAGAAGGGTATATTGTAGAGCAGGAAAAGGAAGTTCATATGTAAGAGTACTGAGTTTTCCCACAACTCTGGAGCTGCTTTTTCCTACTCTTCGTGACGAGAATACAACTTAAATCATTTGGAGTTCTTTCAACAAGCGCTCTATAAGTTTATTGTTCTTACAGTGTAAATTGGCTAAAAACATCCACAGTAGTAGAGCACAGAAGGAAACACAGAACAAAGAGTTGTAACAGTATCAGGAAATTTTATTTAATTATATGTATATAATTCTGTTTCTTTGTTAATCGTTTAATTCATAATACCCATAGAATATACAGACTATAACCCTCAATAACTCATATCTCTTTGACAATCTACTAATATCTTCTTTTAAAATAATTCCTCATAAGATCTTGGTGGGGAAAAAAAACAAAAACAAAGAAAATGTATCAGAAAGTCTGAAAACACTGCCTATAATAATCACGCCCATAAGAGAAATAAGGAATACAAATAAAAACATCCTAATAATTAAAAAAAAGATACAACTTTGACTCCCTTTTTATGTAAAAAAAAAAAAGAAAAAAAAAGAAAATACAAGTCACCAGTAGAACAACAATAGCAATAATAACAGCCATTTTAAAACAATATCTGGAAACAGGCCTTTAGACTCAGATACTGAATGTATGAATGTACGTGGTGCATTTAAGTGCAAGTTTTCACACAGACACAGAGAGAGACTGTGTGTGTGTCAGGAGGATCGCAAACGTGGTCCTCTTGGTTCGTTCCCATGGTTACCCAGTGAGATGTTTGGTCTGGTGGCAGGTTGGAGGAAAAGCAAGCGGGGCCTGGTTGCTGCGTTTTTGTTGGTCAAATAGGAAAAAAACAAAACAAAACACACAACAGTCCCGCAGATGTAAAGCAAAAGTAACATCAGGGAGAATGCCCAAGCTGTAAGGAAACTCATCCCAAACACACATGAATGAGATAGAAAGAGTCTTGGCTTTATGTTACTGATGAGCAGATACACAAATACTTTTACACTGACAAATTACTGCAGACAATCCAAAAAAAGCCTACATACACACACACAGCACGTAAAACTTAAAGCTGAGCAAGACAAGGAAGGGAAAACAACACCCAACAATCTCGACGGGGGGGGGGGGCAGAGCGTGGCTAGAGAGACAAAGTGCAGGCGTGCTGATTGAATCATGTGATTGGCTCCCTGGCCGGCGCCATTCGCAGCTCCTTCCAGTAGTCCCCCCCCCCACCCGAGGAGGGAGGCGGGAATATTGAAGGCGGCAGCGCGGTCAAAAACATGGGTTACAGGGTTTTTATGGATCCAAATAAGCAGAAAAGGGTAGGAGGGAGGAAGAGGAGGAGGAAGAGGAGGAGGCAGCCCTTTGAGTTAAGCGTGGTGAGAGTTGGGAGGGATGAATGACAGAGGGAATTTCACCACATGCATCAAGGAAAAAAAAAAAAAAAAAAAAAAAAGTCTCACACCGATCCTTGTGATGGTGAGAGAGTGCTGGCTATGGCTTCTGGAGAACAGCCAATGACTTGGCTCAGTGAGAGGGAAAAGCAAACAAACAAAAATGACTGGAACGTGTAAGATTGCTGCTAGAGGTTGATGTGGGGTCTCTAAGCCTGCCCTGAGAGGATCCAGTGCATGCGTTGTTGGTCCATTTATGGGCTTTACTCCACTGGTCCCAGTGCGACAGGCAACATTTAGTGCAGACTGACTGAGCTGGTGGTGTCCCACAGAGCAGCAAGTATTACAGTCATAAGAGAGGAGGAGGAGGGAGCAACAGGGAGCGAGGGGGGGGGAGGAGGCAGCGGGAAATAACACGCATACATGCAAACATAAGCAGCCATCACCAGATCACCCATGTTACAGAATAAACACTTGAGAAAGAGTACACAGGCAACAGGAAGAAGGAGGAGCCCAAAAAGAAAGCAGGCAGAGAGGGGCAAACTGGGATATGTACAACTATGAGGTCAATGAGTGGGATTAACTGTACAGGACTTGGACAATTCACTGTTTAGTTGCTGCTTATTCAGTGACACATGGTTTTCTCAGTAGTTGTCGTAAAACATGCTGTTCTTGTACAGGTTTTGCCGTGTTCCATGTCGTACAGACGATGCACGGCGGGATGAGGAGGCTGATGCTGGGACAGTCCCCATGTCAACCAGGCCCCATTTTCCAGACTGGGATGCATTCGGTGAAAGGAATGCAAATGTAGGAATGTAATACTGACAACGGATGGGCTATTTGATGTTAAGATTTAATTTAAAGGGGGATTTTACACAACAAAATATGACAGTGTGCCCAGTAAAAGCATGTCACATTTGTAAACAGGCATCATTTGCATTGCTCATCCCAGTGTAAACCAGGTGGAGTTGTTCATGTTGTCAAGTCTGATTCTCGCATGTGCCGCTGATTTAAGTGCCACGAGGAAGGATTACAGTTACCATGGCGCTGGGAAAGTTCTGGAAAATAGGGCTTAGGTATCACTATGGAAATATCTGACTGAATATTAAGTTTTTCTGGTGCTGTTTTCTTTCACTTTCAAGATTTGTTCATATAGAGCTTCCTCAAAGTTATTGTTTATCTGCCCTTTATACGAATGTGTATAATGTATTGACGGTCTAATTGTCAAACAAGCCGTACTCCATAGTTGCTCCCCAGCCAAGTTCCTTGCTTCTCTCTGCCACTTTGGTAAATTTCAGGAATGCATGCATTCATATGAACGTCATACACGTTTTTTTTTTTTGTTTTGTTTTTTAGAAAAAAAAACAAAAAGGAGCTACGACAAAGAAACCTATAAACCTGCCAACATGCCAGTAAAAACATTAAATGTCTGTCTCAAAATCAAGTGTTCAAAAATGACTTGCAAATATAAACCCCAAAACATACAAAACACGACTCTGAACTGATCCGAAACACTCCAACAACGGTGTACAAACTGAAACTGCGACAAGCACACATAAAAAAAAAAAAAAAAAAAGCCTTTATATTTTTGTATATACATACACACTCCCAATTACCATCCCTGTTCTTTTAGCCCTCGATTTTTTTTTTCCAGGTTGTAATTTACACGGAGCAAGACAAGAGAGTTATGGCGTCGGTTAATACAGTAGTATGCGTTTATATGAGAAGGAGCGACAGGCAGATCAACGGATCAGCAACAGGTGAAGAGGAGATGAAGAAGATCAGGACATGAGAGGAGAGGCGAGTTACTGCAGGTGGGACAGGATATTAAAGTGGGAAAAACGAGAAAACACGTGTGCGGAGAGAGGGTTCGAGAGTCCAACATGGACAGAAGTGAAACGGTATGACAGACTCTACCACCCCACTCAGCCACAAAAAAAATAAGGTTAAACTTAGCTCTCTTGCAGTAGAAATGGAAAGATAAGCAGTTAAATGTTCATATGTCTTGTTTTCTCTTTTTCTTGGTTTCTTGAAGATGCATTTTTCTTTTGTTTTAGCATGTTGTTTGGGGTCATCTTGTTCCAAGCCTCTTTGTGGCTTTGTCACTTTCTAGGGCTGGAAAGGAAAGAGAAATGTAGTCAGAAAACCCAGCAGGCTCACCTTAAGCAAACACTGACACATATTATAGCTTCTATTTCCCCTTTTAAGACATTATTCACACAGACAAAATCTTTTCCATGACTTTTCAAAGGACAGATGATGTAATTTTTATAACAGTTCACAACTTTCAACTACATGAATGTTAAGTAAATAAAATGGCAGCCTTTTTCAGTCTCTGATTAGCATTTTTTCACATTCACTTACAAATACTTTTAAAGATTGTGAATAATATGGATTAAAAAATTTTTTTAGTCAAATAATGACAACAAAAAGCCATCCCAGGAACTAAACCCTTCACAAATACTGATGTCAACTCCATTTTTAATACCATATTTACTCTAATAAAACCTGGGAGTCACTAACTGGACAGCTTTCTAATAACTGTTGGTGTAAAAGTCGACATAAGTAAAAGCCAGTCCAGTCCGAAAGAGGCTAGGTAAAAAGTAATGCTAACTTTGTGGTACCATGTAAGCACAATGTACAATTGAACCAGTTTAATTTCAAAACTTGCATTATTTTCAAGAATATAATCCAGCTGTTGAACATTTTGTGGCTCTAGATAATTTGTATGAAGTATTACTGTCTGATTTTAGTCACTGCAGGTGTATGTCTGATTCTTATTCGGTGAACACATCATTTGTAGAAACCTACAAGCATCCCAGGAAGGCAATGTTTATATAACTTTACCCTGAGCAGCTTCAATGGCAGCACACTGCTCCTAATGTGTTTGTGTGTGTGTGCGTGTGTGTGTGTGAGGGTGTGTGTGTGTGTGTGTGTGTGTGCGCGCGCGTGCTATGTGCAAACATTAATGCTAGGTATTGAGGGTATAACTATTGAATTGGTAAATTGGGTTGGTAAACTGCAGAGACCGTATTTCTCTATGAAGATAATAAAGTGAGTTAATCTTTATAATAAAAGCCCTATTAAGCAATGAATGTTTGTTGAAGGTTTTCATCCACTGAAACACTAGAGGACTTTTGAAATGGCAAAGAAAGTATTGAGTTTGTAAAAATATACACTGCAGTACTTTAAACTCTGCAAACAGGGTAGGATTAAACAAGGTTTTGTACTAAATATGACCATTTCTCCTTATTAAACCAGAGGAAATAAAGGCCTGACTCCCAATACAGACCTAGTGAGTTGTTTCTCCTCAGCTTCTAAATCAGAAAGGTGGTATCTCTGGTTTTGTGAGTTTCTTTACAAAACTACATTTGGGGATAAAAACTCACCTGGAGTGGTATGCTTTAAATGTCATGCTTAGCTTAAAGATACAGACC
>JAPQRQ010000027.1:11361192-11390608 GCA_037367365.1 Apogon talboti | reverse complement strand
ATTTAATTGACATGTTAGATTTCAAAGCTTGTCAGAATTTCACATTTTATCAAGACATTCTGTAGTCTTGGTTGTATATCCAGATTTATTTTGAGCCTTAACCTTATTTTTAATATTGAAAAATTATGTCTAGTTCATCTTATTTTCTCATTGTGATTTTATGTTACAATTATAGTATTTTTACTGTATTATAGTAATTAGTGTTTTTTGTGCAGTTTGTTTCTCCTTATTTACAGTAGAAGTTAGTTTAAGGGTGCAGTGGAGGTTAACAACTCAAATGAGTAACCCAAGTCATCCACTGCACTAAACCACAGTCAAATGCCCCAGCAAAGCAAAGAGGATCAGAAAAACAGATATGGTCACCGGCTCCTTCCTGTATTTACTTTCACTGCTTTAAACCTGCCATGTTTTCTCCCCACTTCAGAGCATAGTGTGGTTGAGATAACACAGTGAAACCAGCATTGCCATCTTCTCACATTAAGTGCTAATGTAATAACATCTAACAAGTGCATTCAAGGGCCTCAAAAACAGATTTACATTCTTAATATCGTTATAAATGTGAGAGAGCTGCAGAAAAGGCTTTGCAGACCTACTTAAATGGTCTATGCTTCACTGACATCTAGTGGTCTCAATCCCAACAACCTCTATTCAGAGCTCTACTTAAAAAAATAAACGTGACTTTGGGTGAAACTGAGTAAATTACTAAATGACAAGTAGATATTAGTAATTTTTTTAGGCTGCAGTTTGTCAGTTTAAGACCTGTCTGTATGCTCAGTCAATACCTAATTATACAAGGCCCACAAAGGCAGATTTTCACGTACCTGTGTGTCTCAGGAGCCCTGGTAGTTGTCTTGGAAACGAGCTGTTTCCTCGAAGATCAGTTCCTTCAGCTTCTCCTTGGGAAGGTCGTCCAGTTCCATGGAGAAAGTGAAGGGCTCCTCCGCTACTGGCTGCACACACAAACACACATTTTTAAGAAAGAGCAGAACTGGTAACAATTCAAGAGGAAAGCTTTAGTTGTAAAATCAGAAACGTGCGGCGGCAATTGTTACTTTCAGAAAGGCTAAATGCATTTCTCTGGGACAATTCCATTCTGCTGAATCTTTTCAAGTCTGAGCAATTTGAGATGATGATTTTGTTTCATTCTTTCAAAAAAGCTACAACTGAAAGCATACAAAAATCTCAAAATAAAGTGACACATGTTGGAATACAGAGGTGTTTTGGTTTTTTGCTTTGGGTAGCTTTAGTTTACCTTTGCTAGTTTACTCAAACTGTGTGTGTTAAGCAGGACGATGGGGTTGGACATGTCTGATTATGGTGTTATTCAGTGTATTTTGGTAAAGAACTTCCATGTCGATAACATGCTCTGAGTGTGTGTGTACCTGTAATGTTATGGTCTGTGTTGTGCACATCAACTGAAAGATAGTGTCCAAATTTGACTTCTACAGAATCTTAGATCTACCTTTGACTGATCAAGGCCAATAAATAAACTGAAAACTGCTGATTCCGGACAAAGGTAAATTAATCAATGTCTGCCTGCTGCTGCTGATGTCTGAAAAGTATCCAGAACTTAATTAGGACATAAACACAGAAGCTTTATGTGGAAAAGTTATGACATTTATTCCAGTGACCGTGATAAAAACAGCATTGGGTTTTATCAAAGGTCCAGTGGTCCGCTACATGTCATTTACTTCTCCATTTGCTTTTGGTTTGCCTCTACTCTCTACCACCCAATAAAAGCACAAAAACCAAATAGGTAGCTAAATAAAATAAGGACAGGATTGACAAGTGTAGTAATAGCATCTTCTGTTTTCAGGTCTGTGCTTATATGAAGTAAAATGTCATTATATTCTTTGCTCTCTCTCACACTGGAGGAAACTTCACACTAATAGCATTCCAACAAGTAAGAGGCTTTCAGGCACAGAGCAATACAGCTCCTTGTCTAGAAACAACATGCCCACTGTTGGCTTAGCTGTAATGCTGTAAATATTTGCTGGCACAGCCTTTACATTTAAACTTTACCCTTTTCTGTGCGTTACCTCATCCGTGGGGTCGTAGTACTGCTCCAGGTAAGGATGAGCCAGGGCCTCCTCAACGGTGATACGTTTGATGGGGTTAAAGGTCAACATGCGGCCTAGCAGGTCCAGAGCTGTGCAAGATGAAAGTAAAGCTCAAATTAGTTCAGTCACCAAGTTATCTACTAATCTAAAATAAAACATTTTGGAGACTAAAAATATTAATCTTATTATTGCAAAAATGTCTCACTTCTCCCACCTTTTTACATCATATTAACATAGCGATACCTTTTGAGTCTGCCTTGACGAAAAGCTTTTCCCAGGGGATCTTGGGTTTTTCAGGCAAGGACTGCAGGTAATTCCGTGCCTTCATGTTGATGATGCAGTTCAGATCCTCTTGACATGGAGAGCCAAGGACGCCTGCACGGAAGAGGGAATTATATTTCAAAAAGTGCACTCAAAATCAGTTTAGGGAAGGATATGAATTTTAGAACCTATTAAGACTGAGCGACAATAACAAGTGTATATTTATATCAACATAGAGTGTGAGGTCTCACCCAGTATGTGGTTGAGCTGGTCCAAGTAATGTTTCCCAGGGAAGATGGGCTTGTTGGACAACATCTCAGCCAGGATACAGCCCACTGACCAGATATCAATGGACTTGGAGTAACCCTGTGACACAAACACATAGAGCCGTTGAACAAACTGACACATCTACTCAGTCAAATTCAACATCAACGCATAGACACTCCTACCTTTGAGTTGAGCATGATTTCTGGAGCCCTGTACCAACGTGTAGCCACGTATTCAGTCAGGAAACCTGTGTGGTCGTGCTCAGGGTCAGCTATCCGTGCCAGGCCGAAGTCACAGATCTGAGGAAGACACAGAAGGTCAGAGACGCCAGCCTGTACACCGCTCACACTTTGTGGTGTGTTCTTACGGTCCATCCAAAATCACATACTATGTGCTACATACACAAAATTTACATTAATTTCCTGCATGTTTTTGAGTAAACCACAGTACAGTGTATTGTTCTGGAGGCATTGCTCAGGGTGTGAATACACAGCGCTTCCTAAAAGCTTCCTTGTCAGCTGGGGGCACGTAACCTAGGTAACCTGTCGATCTCAGCTCTATCGTTGAATGTAATACTCCTGAGTACCAGTTACTGGGCTGTCATTGCATTGTGGGATATTTACAATGGTGTCTGCTAGCATACTGTACTTTTTACATGGAAATATTATGCAAATCACATACTATTTATGTCTACTACTGTCCAATATTATGACTTCAAACATGCTACATAATCTCACATACTGTTTATCCTACTAATTTACATGTTAGTATGGAATTTCGGACGCTGCCTCATATCACAATAATTTCTAGTATAAAAAAAAAGAAGGATTTAGTACATCAAATTCAGAGTGCCAAAAATATTAGATTGCATCTTATGTACCTGATTGCATCTTGCAGTTTGAAAGCCAGTGTGCTTTTCTGGCTATTCCTACACACACACACACACACTCCTCTGCACAGCTGAAAATTCGTCATATTAGCTGACTAAGCTACCAGAAGTGTGAAAATGTGGCTGTTTTCCAAATTAATTTCTTTACTTTTTATTGTAAATTTTGCACACTGGACTGCAAGGCTTATAGGTTTAAGAGGGTCAAAGTTCAAGGTGCACGGTTATGTTGAAATATTGTATCCTAAATGTATGCACAGCATACTGTTAGGGCAAATACTAAAAAGAAAACGCCTGCTGCCTCTGTCTAACATGTTATTTATACTACATATGAGTAACATCTTATATTTTTTTCATCTTCATTGGAGTAGTGTAATTGTAAATGTAATTTTTGAAATTTTTAAATTGCTGGTTTGAATTAACATAGCATAGCAAAGATAATAGGGATTTATACAAAAAGATAGGTATGATTTTGCCCTGGAACGGAATGTCACAGAGCCAACGCAACATGTGCTGCCTTTGTTCTTTCCTCTGACCACATGATCAGCTAATCCAGGGATTGATCATTGGCTGCCCAGAGTTCACAAGTGTGCTCTAAGGCAAAGAGCAAACAGGACCCCGAGGGATTTTTCCACCGGAAAGTCACCGGCAGCGACGGCCCACAGGTGTTTAGAACTGCAAATATTTCTCATACATCCTTCAGTTTGTATCTGAATTGCATCGATTTTCATGCCATAAGGCCTCAAAAATATCAGTTCCTGTATATACAATGTTAATTTTCTCTTGCCACCTTTAACTGCTGGTTGATACGCTCTGGACTTTAAGTCTGATGTGTTCTGTTACAAGGGCGTAAATGTCTATGTCACATAAAAAGGGTCAATTTAGCTTCTGCCATGACAAGTGAGGAGAAGCCTGGGTCAATCCATCACCCATATCCAACATTCCTGAGATTCCTTCTCCATCTTGTTGGGAGTTAGTGCAACATACTCTTTATACCACTATTTAATAGACACTGCGTTCAACTTAAAGTGCTCTCCGTTAACTTGAAATAAGCATTTTACGTTGATGTGCTGTGTAAATATAAACAAATAATAATATTGTTTCAACTGCTGTCACACAAAACTGTAGCTGCCATGTGTAAGATCTGCCACAAATCCAAAAGCAATACACTGGCTGCAGAAAAAACACAGGCACTGTTGCTTAGCTCTCCTCAGAAAAGGAGGTAAAATGTTCAGATAAGCACTCACCTTGAGGTCGCAGGTGGTGTTGATGAGCAGGTTGGAGGGCTTGAGGTCACGGTGCAACACGTTGGCTGAGTGAATGTACTTGAGGCCTCTCAGGATCTGGTAGAGGAAGTAGCACACATGGTCGTTGCTCAGTCTCTGGCTCTTCAGCAGCTTGTACAAGTCTGTCTCCATCAGAGTCTGCACGATGTAGCTGGAAGGGCGCTTGGGTCAAGGATGACAGCGGCAGATATCGTATCCAGTGTCACCGGGAGAAACTGAAAGCCTCTCCTGACAGGGTTCTCATCAGAGCTGCTGAATCATACTTCCTAATGTGCTTAAAATCAGTTTAAAGGAGCACCATTCATTGCGTTCTATAAACAAATGAGACTGCGGCAGCTACTGTACAAATTGTACATATAAATACTGTCTCAGAGGCAGCAAACAGACTTTCTATCAGAGTTTTTATATCACGAACAAACCACAAGGAACCTTATAGGGGTTGGTTCATGTACACTTCCTATAAGACATATTGAGCATTTGTTTTATATAAAGTCAAAGTGCATAACATGAAGGCAGTACCTAACTTCTGCACTGGCAAGAATAAATATATAATAGAAACGTCATTTAGCACACACTGCAACACTTAATGTGTACAATTTTTCTGATGCCATTTAAACTATATATCAAAAATGTGAGCTATGATGACAAATAATGTCATGCAGATAATTCATCCTTATGATGATGGACTTTCCTGTAGCACCATCAATACTTTGAAATTTAGTGAAATTTCTATAAAACTCATGAATGAATTGGCATGAAATTTGGTTGAAACTAAGGGCTGGGTGATACAGCTAAAAAAAAGTTGTCACACTCAATAACACATGTATGTTACTCAATATCGATAATCACAATAAATGTCAAGTTTAAAGGAAGACTTATGGTCCGATGTGGAAGCTGAAATAATCAAATGGCTCTTCTTTGTGGTCAGACCTTGACAAGCATTTGTCAAACAGCGATGAAAAATATGTAAAGCAATAATAATAATAATCTGAATGTAAAAATGTATTGCCTTGCTCTAGTATGGATTACCATGATTTCCTAAGGATCACCTATAATCATTTTGGTGAGCAATATTTCAGTTTATCAGGATGGTAAAAAGCTGCAGCTGCTAAACATCAACATATTAACCCACAAATTGATCAGAGCTACTACTGTCCCTGAAATAAATAGAAGAAGCTATCACAATAATAAAAACAAACTTCTTTATATAAACAGATAAAAGCACAGGGACAACATACATTTCCTTTGCATTTTTCAGTGGACAAAGCAGCTTTTCACAGAAACGCTGGGCAGGGCAGCAGTCACTAACAGCAACTGACTGACCGGCTGTGTCTACAGTCCACTGCTACAGTGCTGCCCTGCACCCCACTGTTTCCGAGAAACACAGGACCTGAGTAACTGGGCCAAATGGGAACAAGTGGAAAAATCTAAATTAGCCAAATGCCTCAAATGTCCTTTTTTTGGAATGTGAAATAACCAGTGCAGTTGATGTTAGACAGTCCCACTGAACAAACCAAACATGATTTGCCATTATTTAATTAAATGAATTAGATGCATCTCATGCAAATAACTAACGTTTATACAGATCACTAAATTTAGCTTGTAAGACTTTGTTCAGCCACATGTGTAAAGGGCATCATTGATTTAGCAGCAGGTTTTCCCTCACTTCAAAGTTTTCAAATGAGCTTGACAATAAGTAAAAGCAAAATCATCTAATACAGTCTTTGAAATCAATATGTTTAAACCTAAATAATGATAAAAACATATGTAGATCTCTATCATATTAGGTGCAGTGACATAAATTAATGATTTCCTCTCTGGGTGCTGCCTTTCCCTGCCCTTCCATCAAATCTTATGAAAATCGACCTGATAGTGTTGTTTCAGTGTTGATCTCAGCAATGGAAATATAACTATAAGAGGCATTAGAATGAAAAGCATGCAGACAAATGCAGTCCCTTCTTATAAAACACTTAAGGATACACATCTCTCATGTTGTCAATGTGCCGTGCCCTGAGAATGTCGTTGATGCCGATGATATTCTCATGGTGGAAACGCAGCAGGATCTTGATTTCCCTCAGTGTGCGCTGGCAGTACGTCTGGTGCTCAAAGGGGCTGATTTTTTTGATGGCTACACGCTGGTTTGTTAAGTTGTCCAGCGCCGAGCTGAATAGGGTGAATGAGGAAAGAAGCACAAAACAAGGCTCAGATTACATACCGCACAATTCATACACAACGATGATATCAGAAACTGAGCTGACATAAGCTCTCACAGGGCGTTGCAGACCGAGTCTGGTGCCAAGATGCACACATGAACATGTTTTTGCTGTGGAGAAGTAAAGATGAGGGCTCGAGTACAGGTGCCGTAACAGAGTGCTCTAAGTGTAGAGAAGATGTAGAATGTATGTGTTTTCTATGAACCTTCTTTGCTCACTGTTAAACTCTTATGGCTGAAATTTTACAGAAACCTGTCAAACCTTAGTGGGTAAAAGGTGAGGGGGATAAACACACTTGCTCAAATCACATTAGTACACATTATGTTCAGTTGAATTATGATCCCCAGCTCTGAACCTAAATATGTGATTTAACTGGTTTTCCTTCACTGTACCAACCAGTGGGTGGTAACACTGTTTGTAAACACCAATTGCTGCAACAGTCCAATCACATGGCCAAGATGACACAAAAACAAAATAGCACTATGCTCTCACACTTCTGTTCAGAGAGGACAGTGAACTACACGGGCAAAAATGGATGTGTGGGACCATCCACTTCCCACAAACACAGATTTGATCAGTTCACACCTCATTCACGATAGACTTGGCATTGATATCAAGTGCAGTAGTGTTGCTTAACATGTCCACACAAGACTATTGATGACATACAGAGATAACACGAGGAAGGGCCTCTACCACTGACAAATCCCGCTTGCATCCTCTGCAGCAGCATTTGCTGCAGGCTGACTGTTTGACTATTAGTTTCCGTTAGAATGTGATGAATGAAAGACTGGTGCAGGATGCTTTATAACCGATTCTACTGATTACTTACTTAGCTATCTGCGGTCAACTGCTGTCTGCAAAAGATTTCTCTCCGGATAGCAAACTACGTCCTGCGCAATCACCTCCCGATCTTGTTTCCTGTAAAGCTCATAGCCACGCCTGTAGCTTGTCAGCTAACCTGCTAACCACAATCTGTTATACCTTAGCTTCAATAATGTCTAAATGTTAATAACTTCTCAAAAAACGGACACTGTCACTGGTTTCGTAGCCAATGCGTGTTGAATTCAACAGATTAGCTGGCTAACGTTCGCTTTAACAGCTTATGTTAGCTAGCATTTTGATTTACGGTAACAAAACAGAGACGAGCACAACTCACCAAACCATTCCGTACGCCCCCTCTCCGATATAAGACAGGTTTGTGTACCGGGGCCCCACGTCAAAAATCTGGCCTTTCACAGACTCGGACCCGCACTTAGGTCCCGAAGCTCCGGGCGCTCCATCATGCGCAACAGTGCCAGCCGCCTCAGCAGCAGCAGCGCTGTTGGAGCCTGCGGCCCCGACCGCTGCAGTGCTGCTCGAATCCGCCATTCTTCCTCTCCGAAGCGCTCCTGCTCTGTCACTGTGCTCCGCCGAGGGACCTCCGTCGCTTTCAACACGGTGTACCGTCTGTCCGAGGCTTCAACTGAGCTGATTGTTTGGTTGTCGGAGCAGAGAGTCGGTCCAGGCCCTCCGTCTCTACTACAGGAGAATAAAGTGGATTTCGTGCGCGAGCGCGGATTTGGTCTCAGCACCGAGCGTAAATGCGCGTGCCAAACTACGGTACCAGAAATGCGTTAGATAACATCACGAGGCCGACTCGTTCGGGCGGAGCTACCTTATTAGGCGGCAGTTTAAACCACCGGCACCGCCTCTTTGGCTTCACTGTTGTACCGAAACAAGCGAAATCTGTAAAATAAACATGCAGGGGCCATGAGTGGGCGTGCCGAAGTATGTGCCATGTTGCCTGATATGACATGAAAAAATACTCCACAAAAAACAGAATTCTAACGATTTTCTGTCGTTATCCACTCCCATTTTGATATGTAGTCTTCACCTGGTGGCAATATCTTATTTCTGAGTAGTGTCAGAGCGCTGCTGCAGGTGAGGTGAATCTACATGTGCACGGACTTTACTGTAAATCACGATCCACGAAAAATCAGACACGCGCGCGCACACACACGCACACACACACACGCACGCACACATATTGATCATAATGCTGTCCAAACTCATGGAAACATCACAGGAAACTACATTTGTATATGGAAAGCGTGTGCGTTTTTTCTATATAGTCTTAAAATGCTAATAAAGAAGGCAATAATCTGTTTAATGTCATTCATTTAATACGTTCATCTAATAGGAAACTTAATATGTCTTATTTTAATTGTCATATTAAACAAATATGCTCTTAAAATGGCGTTATTATTTCTTTTAAACAATGTTATTTTCAGTTGGGGACATCTTTGACCGCCTACTTTCACTTCATTAGCTAGGTTTGCAAACATGAATTAAAATAAAAATATTTACTTTTTTAAATTGTATATTGACACTTCAAAACAAAAATACAACAGTTGTACAGTACATTGGATATTAAATTGGATATTAAATTCGCATTTAGTAATGTCTACATGACCGATAAACTATTTCTTACTCATTTATCTATTTTTCTTCTTAATTATCAGAGTTTGCATGAATCTGAGCACCATGGAAACCAGTGTAGCCACACCCCCCTACGTAAACGTCACTACGCTGGGTGCGCCACACTTCCTAGTTACTTAGTGCTGCGTGTTGTGGTTGCTTCACAATCACGTTATTGATTTTTTACAGTCCAGGAATGGTACATTTCATACTGCGACGAAACTGGATTGGACACATTCGTCTGGCACTTACTCTCTTCGGACTCCCGTTTCCTGTGTGCGCCTTCGGAGTTAGGTATAGACAGTATATCAGATTTAATTAAATGGCTTTACATGGTTATGGCATTCTGACTTTGATGAAACAGTGTAATGGAGAGTAGAGATTTATGTGTTGCAGCGGCTATGACTTTCAAAGTACTTGATAGGTCACATCGACCAGAGCCAGACCTTTGTATTTCAAGTCAGTATAATAGTAACATGCTAACTAACGGTTTACTGATGTGACTTCAATGCAAAAATCAGTTAGATTCCCTTGTTTCTATATATCGTATCGATCTAAAATAAGCAACACACATGTCATTACGACTTAGCTAAACATTTTTATTGTATCAGATATTATGTATAACAGCTGTAGAAAACATTTGAAAGCCTAGATAACAATAGCAGTGACTATCAGACTGTGGAAATGTTGTGTGTCCAATTCATTAGTCTTTAAGAGTTCCTTTAGGTCTGTGTATCATAAGTTAATGTGTCTCTTGAGTTGCTTTTGTACATTTTTACAGATGGGGTGTGCCAGTAAGAATCAGGCTGCTGCGGGAGAAGCAACAGCAAGCCATATTTATGGGATGTCTCATGTTTCTTTCTCTGCAGGCCAGCCATCTCCTGCTCACCTGCCAGTCCTGTCAGTACCAGTCAAACCCTCAGATACATCACCACCAGTTACTGTAACCAGAGTTTTCAAGCCATGCCATCCTCAGCGGCACCTCATGTAAAGTCCAGATCTCCACTGTACGGGGGGTCTAAAGTGAAGCGCTTCCCTGTGCCTGATGACAAAGTGGCATGGAATCAGACCTGGCCTCAGTACAGTCCAGTCAGCTACACTGACCCTGCTGTAGCAAAGAAGCCTCAATGGGCCGACCCTGATATTGGGTGAGAAACTATTTAAACTGTGTAAAGAATAGTTCGACAAGTTTAGTTTGTATGTGTTATTTTCTTGGCTCCAAGGAAGAGATAATTGTAAAATTGATGTTAAATGAGTCAGTGCTTTAGCTGATCTATGGAGTCACTTATGTTTGCTTGTTTTTCAGCTCCTTCTCACCAAAGTTTAACAGTATTGATGGTGGTGTTGACCGGACTAGCTTCGAAGGGAACTACAAAGTAGAAAAAGGAAAACCGCTGTAAGTTATAGTGCAGCAACCTCTGATATTTAGCACATATGAAATGGGAACACTTTAATTGAGATTATTTTTTAACCAGAACGGTATTGGCATCTGTACATTTGACAATTTTCAAACTTTCTTTAGTATAAAATTCTCACTTTAAAAAATACTTCAACAACACTCAGTTTAATATTTAATGTCTTAGAGCTTGCTAGATACAGTATTCCCTGCACAGAGCTGCTGACTGAGATGGTCATTGCCTGGGTTTGTAGTGTTATATTATGATATTCCATTAAATGTTAATCTCAAAGCCATTAAATTAATTTCAAATCTTCAATATTAATGCACAAATATGTCAGGATATCACCCCAGGGATTAAATTAGTGTATACTGCATCACCACATTGTCATTTGTCATTTCCGCTTTGAACTGTGAAATTATTTCTCAGAAATGTTTTTGATTGTTCAGCAACTCTGCTTTTTACTCATTTAGAAACCCTCGTGGACGCACTGGGTTGACTGACAGAGGTTTGCTTGGACGATGGGGGCCTAATCATGCAGCAGATCCCATTGTCACCAGGTAGCTTTTTTTCCAGACACCTGCTCACCACATTTTATTACTGGAATTGAATCTGTTAATAAATGTTGTAGATATGTTTTGCATGATTGTTTGATGATGTGGCTCATTGTCGTGCAGATGGAAATTTGATGCAAAAGGTGGAAAGATACTTCACTCAGTCTCCAAACGGCCCATCCTGCAATTTGTGGCCATTAAGAGGAAGGATTGTGGAGAGTGGGCCATTCCTGGGGTGTGTGACTTTTCCATTTTTTTTGCACTTTCTCAGCTGTTTTCATAAAATGTTGTTATATCTTATTTTTAAAAAAATAAATTAATAAGCTGTTGTCTTTTTCATAGGGCATGGTAGATCCAGGGGAGCAGGTTTCTCTCACACTGCAACGGGAATTCTCAGAAGAAGCTTTGAATTCACTGGCGGTCCAAGCATCGGAGAGGGCAAAGATTCATGAGCGTATCACCAAACTCTTCAAATCACCAGGATTTAAGGTCAGCAAGTAACACACCTTTATAGTTTGGAAGCAGTGTGGTTAAGGAGAACTAAAACTTCGAGTAGAGCTGTGTGTGTGTGTGTGTGTGGTGAAATATTTTTCTTTCTTTTTTTCAGGTTTATAAAGGCTACGTGGATGATCCTCGAAACACAGACAACGCATGGATGGAGACAGTTGCTATCAACTTCCACGATGAGTCAGGTAATTCAAATCTAAATCAATCTATAATTTAGATTGGTCATCTAAATTATCACTATTCAGATAGACTTACATACAAAGTCTTTCTAAATCTTTTTTTGTTTATTCCACAACATTTCCATCAAATTAAAGATCATTTTAGGATGCAGTTCGCGTTAATTTTCACTGAGGGAGAACAAATAACAAAACTAGAGATATGAGGTGCAGTGAGACATCTTTCCTTCCTGTAGGCAACAGTGTGAGTGAGCTGCCATTGCAAGCTGGTGATGACGCAGGACAAGTCAAATGGGTTGACGTTGACTCGTCCTTCCCCCTCTATGCGAGTCATTCCTCTTTCCTGGAGCTGGTTGCCAAAGAGAGAAAAGCCCACTGGTAACCAGGGAGCGGACTCTAATGAAGAAAACATGCAAGAACTTGCATTGTCTGTGCACTTGAAAGAAATTGTGCTTTTAGGATGTATGAGAATATTGCCTCACCTATTTCCAGCTTAATAAGCCCAAGTTATAACAGTGTAAGCCTTAAATGCATCTAATTATTTTTGCTATACCTGTTTATGTCCACTGTGCACTATACAGAAACATTATAACTGTGGAGTATGGAAGATGTTGTAAAATTAATGATATTATCAGTTTGAAAGCTTGGCTGTAATAAGAAGGCTCACTGTGAAACTAAAGTTTTCCAAGAATGTTAGAGCTGCTGTTTGGAGGGAAGACAGAGGACATGCACTGTACATATTCATCATAGACTGTATGTAAAGATAGACAGAGTGGCAGCTGCAAACTAAAATCTTACTAATCTCTTACTCCTCTTGGTGGTTTCAGTATAGATCATAGATCATGTCCTTTCTGTGTTATTATTCAATGGAACTAAACTAAAAAGTCAAAGTGCACGTCCAATCCAGATTTAATAGTTTTCTATTTTTTTTTTTTGGCAGATTCCTTGAGAATGAGTTGTGTACAAACTGAATAACAGCCACAATTCTCAGTCATGAATCCAATCAGGTGGTGGGCAGGTGGACATCACTTCCCTGCATCTCTACTGCACAAAAACTCTGGCTCCAAAGTGTGTAATACAAGCAACTTGTCTGTTCCTGTGGTTCTGGAATTTTGGCTTTTTTGGGAGGAAAGAGGATTGCAGCATCATCTTTATATACAGTCTATGGTATCCATAATGAAGCTTTAATTTGAAGGCAAAGCCTGAATTTAATACTTGGAAGAAAAATGCAAGATGGTGCTCAGTGGCATGACTGACCACTTTTTTCTGTTGTAAAAAATTATGCTAATTTATTCATCACACTAACTGAGCGTGATCATGTAAGAACAAACACAATGAGCTGTTCAGCATAACATGTACAACATTAAATTGAAATAAAGTGTGATAAGAGGAGCAATCAAAATGTAATTGAGTGGACTGACTTTGATCTTTACATCTGAATAGAATGTGAAGAGGCAGTGGACAGACAGGCTGAAGCTAGAGGGAAACAAGTGATAACAGTGGATGCAAAGGCCATTTCACAACCAGCAGCCTGTCTATGCAAACTCACACTTCCTTATGTGTCATCTTGCTGCTAATTATACTTTTTTACAGGAAAAAAGATTGAGAGTCATGCAGGAGGTGGACTATATCTGATGTCGATATAAACACACTGATGTTATATACATAGAAAATGGGGTTGTGAAAAACATGCATTTGTGGTGTGTTAGAAATGGCAAATTCACATATTATAAAAGTAGGGAGGATGGATTTTTATGAAAGAGGAAAAGGAATGTGTTTACCCAATTTCTACAAGAAACAGTTCATTAAATTAAGTATGTGTAGCTGTTTGAGTAGGTTACATTTTAGAACCTCTCTATGTTTTAACCACATTATTTGTACTGTGTGTATGGAATGATACTGATTTATGTTAATATGCCTGCAGCTTTGCAAAATGTACTGTAAATGCACATTATAGCACATTTCATATCTGTGTTCTTCAGCTTTGGTACATCAGTGAACCCATTCCACTTAGCAATTTCCACATTTACTGTACACTAGGAGCACTAATGCTATTTATTGTTGTAGAGAGGGAGAGTATCTCCCATCTGGAGCTTTACATTTGTACAGTTCAAACCGCTGGCTTTAACTGTATGATTCTTGCTTTTGGTTATTACATGACCGGAAATAAGCTAAAATGTTATTTCTGTAACTTAAGTACTGAAAAATTGTCCATTTTAATGATTGATTTTTCTAACATAGCTCTAATGTTTGATTGTTTGGTTCATTTTGGAAAAAAACAAAACAAAACTTAGACTGATACAGTCCTAAATGCCTGAAACTAAAATTATTAAAAGTAATTATTAATACAGGCAGTTTATTTTGTTATTCATTTGCCACACTTTATATTTTCAATTCTGATTTAAGACGATGTGCATTTTGTCATCACTGTCATCTCGGTGTCGGTAATAGGTTGTCTCGGTTCAGCCTTGATGGTTGCATTGCAATCTATTATCTCCAAATGACAGTGCAGAGTTTGTACGCTATGAAACATATGCTTTCCTTTTTTATTGTTAGTTCCATATTATATAAAGCTCACCCACTTCTGAATTATGTAACTGGATAAAACAAGGTGCAGAACATTTTCAGTGCTGTAACCTGTAATGTGAGATGTTGTCGATCAGACAGTTTCAAACATGTGTAGCTTTAAACTACCCATAAAATATCTGATTTTCTAAAATTGTTTATGAATGTTTTATGATACAGTATAGTGAATGAAGAGTATGTCTACTAAATTGTGTGCCTTTTTGGTTAATTTTGGTTATATCTGGTTACTTTCCTGTTGGTTTGGTGTCCTCTGGTCATCTGTCTCCTTCTTATGAGTCTTTATATCAATCCTGTGTCCCTACAATTGTGAAGATTCATGAAAAAAATAAACGTATACATAAAGGTATACTTATAGCATGACTTTAGTTCACAATGATTTTATCAGGAACAATATGGAAATTAAAGTGCAAGGAATAAAATTGGACCCTCTTAGTTTTTCAGATCTGTCAAAGTGTTTTTTCTGCTTCCACTACTGGCATCAAATGCAAAAGAAAAATATCGTTTGCAGTCACAAATAGTTTGTGATAAGAAAGCAAATATAATAAGCTAGACGGAAAAAGTTGTGATATATGATCCTACAATTTTCACTTTTTTTTTTGCCTTGAATTAATGTGTCAATGTAGACAAGTCTCGGATGAACTACATTACCCAGAGGCCTCTATGATATAAATCCAATCTTACTGAGTACGTGGCCGGGCTACGTCTTTTTAGCGGCCCGGGGTGATTCAAACGAGGCACACCGGCTTTGTCCTGAATCCACTTCATTCAGTCTTGCACTTCAGATGTTTGAGGAGATCCTGTCGAAAGTTTGATATCATCACTATCCAACAATGTCTGGGAAAATCAAGAGCCGAAATGCTGCAAACGCAGACTCGATATCCGGCGGAGTATCCTGTGATGAGCGCATCTTGCGGGATTGTCACCAACTGTACACGGATCCTGAGAGTGGTGAGTAGGCTGTCACATAATAGAGGACTGAGAGCCTCCCTGGAAACTTATCCAATGTACTCTTGTTTCACAATAAAGCAAGCTATTTCATGAATAGCCCACTGCAGGTCAACCAGCTAACTTGTTAGCTTTGATGCAAGCTGGCTAACTGTTAGCTAGCTAGTTAACCTTGTAAACATACCCTATTAAAGCTTTAGCAGCTTTGCTAAGTTGCTTATAGCTGAGTCAGACAACTACAACTCATGTTGCAAGCATTTTTGGGATGGTAGTACTTAATATAGTGGGTTCATTTAGTTTGTAATCGATTAAGTTACACTTCCAGAAAGGCGTTAAAGGGAATGTGTACTTCAGAGTTTTAAATGTTATCTAAGCCTTGAAAATAGTCAAAATAAAAATGACTCAATGCAGTGTCACGTCATTTCACTGGACTATCTAATCTGCAGAAGTCTCCACAACAGACTAGGAGTTTATTTAGAAATATTGCTCTAAACTACTTTCCCTTTGTTGTGTAGGGCTGATCACAGTGGCAGAATCTGTTGGTGTGAAGTTACTGGCACCCAGGAAGAAGATTACTGTGATGCTGATGGGAAATCACTCTGCAGGGAAAAGCTCCTTTATTAATTGGTAAATACTCTTTTCAAAAACATCTCCATGTGGAGAGCATGTCTGTCCATCCAAGACTCTCCACTCTGCCTCCTTTGCTGGAACTGCTCCAAAATTTAATGGCTTCATTCTTGACCCATGCATAATCCTTCTACCACATTTAATGAAAATATGTGCAGCGGCTTTTGCACAATTCTGTCCCATAGGCAAGATAAAGTATATCGGACCTAACATGTATGTCTAGTCAGGTTTAACACGTCTAGCTTAATTCATTTGTAACATTCAGTTAAACCTTGGCACAGTTTGGTGTTCCACTAAATGCAATCAATAATGTGTCCAATAAATATGACTGAGCATGACGATATGCTAGCCAATAAAATATAGTTAATAGAGTTTCACTGAATAAGTTAGCTTTAAATCATGAGATAAAACTGAATAGCTATATTGCCTGACACTATGTCCTTTTGTCCTTTTTTTTCCTCTTTATTTTTTGACAGGTATGTGGAAGAGCACATCCAACGCACTGGAGTGGCCATTGAGACCCAAGGCTTTAATTTTGTCACAAGTGGTCGCAAGAGAGAATCTCTCACAGTAAGTGCCACATGACATTATTTTTTATATACTGGGTGTATGCTTATGTATTACCTCCCATGAATCCAGTTTGTTTAGTTTGCCCAGTGACTCTAGAGAGTGTCACACCACATTTACAATCTGTCTGATCTAATTCTGTTTTTTTAATTTTTTTGTTTTTTGTTTAGGGGAATGCTACCCTTCATCTATATCCACATTTCAAGCCTCTGCAAGAGTTTAAAGGTGAGACCAATTGCCCCATGAACACACCATGCAATTCCTTTAACTGTGGAGTAGCGTGGCAGAACTCCCACAGTTTATTGGTTATTATATGAAAACATGACAGAGTACAATCTTAAGGCTTACAGTGCGACAAATTAAGTTCACGCAGTGTCCCATGAAATACGATGTGTCATACAAAAGGTATTTAGGTCATAATGCTGCAGTACTGTCAGAGTAGAGCAGAGTTATGTTACAGGTGGTTCAGCAAATTTTCTTAATTTAATTATTGTTCGTAAAAAAAAACAAAAAAAACAACATAATTTATATACACCGGATTGGTTCTTTTTTTCCACCCTGTTTCTATGATAACACTCAATTTATCCCCAGGTGTTTCGGAGTACTTGAGCACAGAGATCTGTACATCACGGCAGAAACGCTTCAGTCTGGTGACCTTTGTGGATTCACCAGGGTTGGTGGATGGTGACATGAAGTATCCATTTGATGTGGACGAGGTTATTCTGTGGCTGGGTGAGGGGACATTTTATGACTTGGTATATTATTACTGTGGGTCCCTTGAGGCTTGTAGCCAATGATGCAATGTCATTATTTTAAATGGTATTCTTATAAGAGTTCACATTGAGAAAGTGCCTTCAAACTTTCACTTTTGATCCATAATTCAGCTTAAGGTAAAATGGAGCCTTTTCTAAGTTAAAACTAGCTTAGAATGTCTGACCATAACAGTCAACGCTGAGCATTACTTTTGTGGTTGAGTTCTCATATAATATCATACAAAATGAAATGCATACACGTATCCAATATCACAGGTACAGTTTTTTACTGCTGTATTCCCCCACAGTTGGTGGCAGTTAAAGTATAAATAATTAAGTGTTACATATGCAAAAAGTGGCTTTGCAAATCTTGTATGAGAAAGGAAGCGCACTCAATATTAATGATACACATTATGTGCTTTGGTTGACCACAGTGAATGTAAATTCCTTTTTTTAAAAAATTAAAACACAGTTAAAGTTAACTGTACGTAGGTTATCTTCAGGTCTCACCACTTCCCTCATGTGCTATGGAACTTTATTTGCCACATTATAAAATGTTGGCAATCCATGTCATCCACTAACTTTAAAAACGGACCCAGAGTTGTCAGTGACCCTAAATCTGATATCAAATCCGTAATGTTTAAATATTTAAGAATTACAAAATAAAGAGACAGTTTACATGCAGATCATGTTTTAACATAATATCTGTTGTGATGGTGATGAGAATTATAATGATATTTTTACTGTGATTCTCAGGTGATCTCTGTGACCTGATTCTGGTTTTCTTCGACCCCATGGGCCAGGCTCTTTGCAAGCGAACCCTCAACATTGTGGAGAGCCTGAATGAGAAACATGGGGACAGGCTTCGTTTTTACCTGAGCAAAGCTGACGAGGCCGGGGGAGAATCTGACAGACAAGTATGCACAGAAACTACTGTGTTTAATATGTGGATGATTGGTTTTAAAAGTGATAAGTTCTTATTACACTCAGAGTGCACTACATATTGTAGCAATGAGCAGGGTGGGACAAGTTTAAGCTCCACCTATAAAAGACTACAAAACAAACTCTGATTTGAAAGTTTCTGAAAGTACGAGTGGCATGTGTCTCATGTCATTTCAACTATGTAGATGTACAGATAATGCAAGCAAAGCAACATTAACTTCCATCAAGTGCAGCTGTATGAACAAAGAGTATGTCCTTAATGTTGTGAAGCTGTGTTGCAAAATTGCCAACATGAATCTGAGTGACATCCACTCACTGCACAGGGTTCGGACCCTGAAGAAAGCAGAGCAGATCCTAGCTGACCCCCCAACACCTGCTAGACTCTGAGTTTAAGCTGCTTGCATCAGGGCCAAGGTTTAGTCTGCCTAAATCTAGGACAGACGGACATAAAAACTCCTTTGTTCCCATAGCCATTGGTATTTAAATAGCACTTTATAATTGAATTACTGTATTTATTAGTTGTCTGAACTGTGTTTTTACTAATTGTTGTATTGTCTGGTGTGTTTTGTCAATGTTTTAATGCTGACTGCACAGAGAATTGTCCCTCGGGCATAATAAAGATTCTTGATTGTTACACATAAACCTGAATAATTTGTTCTTTTATTTCTATTTTGCAGAGAGTAATGATGCAGATTGTCCAGGAGCTCTGCAAGCGACCGGGACTGAATAAATGTGGTTTTGACATGCCCACTATCTATATTCCAAACCCCAGTAAAGTAAGTGTTGCACCTTGGATGAACTGCAAAATGGCGCTTGTGTGCAGCACCAGCTTTTATTTGCATACCACTTTAGCAGGTCTTGTGACATAAACCCACTGTGTTTCGTTCTCAGCCCAGTCGCTGTGTTAACCAGATTGAGGAAGTATGTCGCACCATTGAGAAAACAATCAACCAAACAGTCCAGAATACACTCAACTCCTTGGAGAAGGACTGTGAACTCATCAGCGAGGCCATCACCGACACGCTCAGTAATGACAGGTATGTCCCACTAACATTCAGAATATCACTTTATTTTTTCAGTTCTACATATTTGTAACCGCTTGATTCCAGTAGGAATGACTGTTATCAAGCTACAGTAATGGCTGCTCTACACAAAGCTTATAATTTCATCAGACTCACCTCAGAGTGTTTTAAACGATGTGTTGAGTTTCCTAGTACAGATCAAGACGGACAGAATGTCAAGACACAGTAATGGCATTTATCATACCGTCAATTTTCCAAATAAAAAAAAACCCTGTGGGGAGTCATGTAAAACATGACTACATCAAGGTCAATAGACATGAAATTATGAGTATCAATGTATTTTTAACAACTACAACAAAACCACAAATATGTTTTGACCTATGACATTGATAACAAAACAGCATAAAAATTATGAGGTAATAGAGAAACTATTGAACTACGTAACTTATTTATTTATGGTAAATGCATGCTTAAATCTAACGTCACCATGAAATCAAACACAACTGGCTTGTTTTGCATCCTGCAGCCCTGATTTATGGTTACCACACTGAAACAACCACAAGTGTTTCAGGTAACAAATCACAGTATCAAACATATCAGTTTCACAATTTAATAATGTGATAATTACCATTTCTACTTTCAACAATTTTCATTTGTTGTTAGTGAAGTTATTGCATAGAAAATCACATGGTATTGACACATTTTCCAAAGTCTTTGAAAAACTGCAAAATTAAGATGCCAACGAAACATTCACAGGGGTTAGGGATTTCTGTGAAAACAGAAGGTGGCTTTTGGGACATTCTGTTAGTCCTCTTTACGCTGAAGTAGTTTTGAAGCAATGTGAGCTAAATGACTGCCATTGCGTTTTAAAATCAGATTTACTTGTTCTTTCCACCGCTTTTGGCACTAAACTAGTCAAGATTTGCAGGAGGGGCATAGTGTGGTGCACTCATGGTTTCATCTGGCCTTAATGGATAGGCATGTGTACAAATTTCCCTTTCAGAAATAATTATGTAATTCACTTAAATAATTACTAAGCTGTGAATTTATTGCAAATTGCATCACAATACACAGTTGTGATAGTTTGACCAGGGGGAGGCGCTGCTGGAAACTAAGAGCAGGTGGTAAAAGAGAGACTTTTCTTCACTTGTTAGTTTATTTGGAATGACAGGACGGCGTCAGAGTTACCAGTTATTGATTTGATATTATATTTACAGTATATATTTTCACCTGCCAGGTTGCTGGTACTTAGGTCATTAATAGCGAAAAAATGCAGAGATGTATAATGTAACCAAATGTTTAGGAGGCTCAACAAGAAGCCAGTCAAAGATTTATTAAACACTGACTTTCACATTAAGGTTCTAAGGTTTCATGTCTTCTTACACTCCAAAACACTGTAATGAATTGCATAAAATCTTCCCAGATCCTAACTTAATGTCATTCAAATATGGAGCTTTTTTTCATGGTTCTGTAGCCGATAAAGACCATGTGAAATTGTTTCCTCCATGTTACTGATAATGATAAAAAATAACCATGATGAATAATTGCCTCTATCATGAATAATTGTTCTCAGACCTACAGTGGTAAACAGCTTGGATGTGGTGATTTTTGTCACTGATGTCACTATTGTTTTATTCCACCAACACTGAATATTTCTCCATGTGCTACCTCTTCTTGATGTTTGCTAATTTGTGCTGCTCTTGGACAGGTTGAGTTGCTCATTGTTGAATGATCTGGTTTTGTTTGTGTTCATAAACTTGCATATTTTTAGTGGGTCACCTCCAGAAATAATCACTCATGTCGGTGCCTTTTCTGAACTGAGGCCTCACACTTATTTGTCCTGCTTTAGTGAATTCTGGCCTCTTGTCTGTAAATAGCACCAAATGCAGATAATTCGATTTATTAAAAACACACAACACATTTGATTGTCTTCTCACAGGCACATCTGCACTGAGAACCGACGGGCGCGCTGTAAGAGCTGTTTCCTCACTCTGCTGGGCTTCAGTGTTCCTCTGGCTCTGATGGCTTTACTGGTGCTGGGAGCGCTGTCCAAGGAGATACTGGAGATGGCTCTGGGCTCCCAGGGCACCGAGGCCCTCTCCCTGTACCTGGTGAGGGTCTAACGACAGTAGACTTATGTGTGAGACAAAGGAAATACCCAAGACTAATTCTAACTGTTCTTGTACTTCGCAGGCTCCCATAGTGCGGATGTTTGACTCCCTTTCTGCAACGCAGCAGCTGTACAGCTGTGCTGGACTGATTATTCTCTCCTTCCTCTTCCTCATCGTCGCACGCTTCTTCTTCAGGTAGGAGAGTTTCATACAAGACATTAATTTAAACTAACACAGAATATTTAATGTATGTAAACCTGTGGATAAATGACAATACACTACATTATATTAATGAGTTTACTGTTTTTCATACATATTTGGGTTGTGACTGTATTGCGATAATTTGCTAAATTAAATTGCTTTCTTATTGTTGATGATATACAACAATGAACTTCAGCAGAGTTTAAAAATGTTGATCATTTTAAGTTAAGGCCTGGTGGAGAGAGATGAGAAATTAGACAATATAAATATATATATTGACGATGTTTGCATCTCTGCTCTCTTACAGTTTCATGACAAGTACACAAATATTTTTACACTTCCCATGACATAAACATTAACAATCTCTTATGCAAAAGGCGAAGGATTACTACCTGGTCAGATATTTGCAGCTGAGTTACTGCACTGACCAAATAGATCTGAATTGGTCTAACTTGTTTTTATTGTTTACCTTATTTCCTCAGAGGAAATAAGAAAAAAGACATAACAGAAACTTGTCTAAATTAAAGTAGATTAAGCGAACACTCAATAATTTCCCCCTAGTAAAGTATTCTGATTCTGAAAACTACCCATAACCCATTTTACCCATGTTAAATATTTCTACTGGTATGTTGCCCCTTTTAAAAATGAATATTAGTTGTTTATGAAAGTTTGGACAGCTTTTATTTATATTATTCCTCTGAAAAGTAGATCATATGACAAAATAATACCCCTTAGACAAGTTTAGCACCTTGCAACAATAAGGAAATGCAAAGTGCTTTACAATGTATCAAAGTATGTAAAACAACCCAGACAGAAAGAGAAATACTTTTCCCAGCCCTGGCTTTTATTTTGGTAAGATACCAAGTTATTGGATTTTGAGGTGCTTCTCTTTTAATTCCTTGCAGGACTCGACCAACTCTATCGGGCAAACAGAGAAGACAACTGCAGGAGAAGCTGGAGTATGTTCAGGAGGTGGTCAAGTCCAAAAAGGTAGTGTGTGTGTGTTATGTCTCTGAAAAGGTATGTGTAACAAAAAAACAGTATTTGAGTTAAAGTGTGTCCTGTTTCCCTCTAGAAAAAGCTGTATGAAGACTACCTACGGCAGAGTGTCAGCGACCATGACATGGAACAGTAACACAACCAACAACAACAGAACAGACATACACAAAGCACACCCTGCAGTGACGGGACCAAAGTCAAATCTAGCTTTTCCCAGGTGTCTGTGTTCTTTGTGCAGGTGTAAAGCCCCTCCTGGTGCTCTGAATACTGTAATCCCTGTTTACCTGTTACATGATGTTAACTGAAAATTAAACCTCACTGCCTGCAGGTCATGAAGATCCAAGGAGCTCTTGTTACTGATCACGATTTAGGTTTCTGCATTTATACATGTATCTGTGCCTCTGTTCCACTAAAAAGCCTTTTAGGCTCTAGACCACTTAAGATATTTAAACTATTGCAAACTATTTATAATATTACTTTATCAGAGAACTCTTTGTTTGGTTGAATGACAAGTAGCACTGGTTTACATGAGTCACTTTACATATTTTGACAAATTTCACCAGCATTTTATACAGTATTCTGGCATCACATCATGAATGTCTTTGTGTTTGACAATATACAGAATATTCTATCTACGTAACTCCTGCTATTGGAGATAATTGTGTGGTACATTTTATCAGTGACCGACTTGACTTTTTGTATTTCGCTTTCCTGTATTGTGACCATGTTTTTAAATACAACTGAACTATGTAAAGCAATAAAGATTTTTCCTGCAATTCTTTCAAGAAATTTCCATCCTTTCATTTGGGGATTTGAGCATTTTGTTGTATTTCTAGACTCCTTAAAGTCCCAATTGATGTACTTTGATATACAATTTATGTTTTATATTGGGCACAACAGAGTTCAGTGTTGACAAATGGAAGAGTGCTGAGTCAAGCTGTTTTAGGATTAGACGTCCTCAAGATCCATGACTTAAAACAATAGAATTAAGCTACAAAATTGGTTAAATTAACAAAGGGTTTGTGTTTTGCTAAAGAAACGGATATTGACATACACATTCCTGTATTGTCTGCTTCTGATCTGTTTTTTTTTTTTTTCCTTTGATGACTTCGTTCGACTGAAAATGGATGCAGCAGCGGGAGGTGCGCCTTTCTAAATATCAGTTTTCAAGATGTTGAGATGAAAATCGAAGCAGTGCATGTAGGAGAAATGAAGAATGGAAAGTCTAGTCCAATCAATTCTATAAATGGACCATAGTAGTCTGCAGACTGGAAGAAGCACAGACTAATATCTAACAAGAAACTCTCAACATAATACTGTAAAAGAAATTTTTACTTTTATAATGTAAAGGAATCTTTTAAAATTTTGTGGTAAAGGTGTTAAGGCAAATTAACTCAAACAAATTTTGTGGAATTTATCTTGGTCCTTCAATCAGTAACACATTAGCTACGTTTACACTGCAAATCTAAATGCTTAATTCTGATTTTTGCTGAAAACTCTTTTTTGCGTGATTGTTTGGCATGTGCAGCACACTGTATAGACAGTAAATATGGATCTGCTGTATTTCAATGATGTAAAAGCTGGATGAAATGCAACATGACTGTTCAGACTGAAGTCACATCGCACAACATCAGATATATATCAGATTTGGGAACACAAGAAAGTGGCCTGAGTCTGATTTGAATAAAATTGGATTTGCGCTCTGACTGTCATAAAAAAAAAAAAAAAGTCAGATACGTGTCACATATGGCCAAAAAAGTCAGATTTGGGCCACTTTTACCTGCAGTGTGAACATACCCATAGAAATGTAAGTCAGCTAAAGATTCACCTCTGTGTATCATGTCTCCTGGTCACACAAAATAAGTAACAACATAAAAATGATCAAATTAGATTTCATTTTGTTAATAAAAAGAACAATAAGACAAGATAAGATAAAATATACTTTATTGATCCCTCAAGGGGGAAATTCAAATGTACAGCAGCACAAGACAATATACATCAAATACAACAGAAAAATAAGCTGAGACAAAAAATATATTTAAAAAAATTATTAAAGTGACTTAATTTGTTAAAGTAACTGAATGACATAAATAGTAACATAATAGTAAATAAAGTAACATGTGTGCAGTAGATTATATTAATAAGTGCCCTTCTTACAGTCAGTAAAATCCATAATGTCGACTTCATCATTGTACTTTTATTTTTAACCTGTTTTCACACCTTTTTTTTTTATACCTTCATTTAAGTGCAGCGTTCACCACAGACTTCTCTTAATCAGATTTCATTTTACTGGTATTCAACTTGAAGTGATGTTACACTGCCAAATTTCAGTTGGTGAGCTGTTATCACACCTTTTTTTATGTTCTTTGGTTTTCTGATAGTGTTGTCATAGCGACTTCCAACGGTACTTTTTCTGACAGATGTTGGATGCCGGAGTTTGCCTTTGCAGGGACGATGCATCTTCATGTTCAGTGCAGTGATCATGCTCTAAGTCAACTTCTGACTGTTTGACATAGGATACTGCTTGATAAGTAGTCTATCAATACCCAAAGTTGAGTCTTCAGATGATGAAGCTCTACATAATGGAAGATAACTATTAGAAACCACTGCTGACCTTATTTCTGGAGACATGATGGATGTAAATTCAATTCTAATAAAATAGAGAGGGTGGTGCAGTGCATCTATCTGACCCAAATACATAAGCTTCATCTGATTCTGGACTGATGCTATTATCTCCTTCTGATGGACTTAGTATTGTTCTAAACAAGTCTGAATTTTCCACCACTTCCTCACTGCTACTAGTTCCTGCAAAAATTTGTCAAAGGTGTCGTCTGTGGCTACACAAAGAACTTCAGGTGATCAGTAAGTTGTAGTGGAGTCCTTCTCGATGCTCTCAAAGTCATCTTGAGACGACTGGTTTGTTTTTTTCACACCAGTTAACGTTGTACTGCTGGTTGGATGGTATAGTTTTCGGGCAGGGTTGGGAGCAGTCACTGTAGAAAACCTCCACCACAGTCATTATGTTTCTTCTTGATACTCTTAGGTATGTGTGCCAGCTAGGGCTGCAGCCTTTCCTGAGTTCAGCGTAGTTTTTTTTGTCCTGGATCCTCAAAAGACCCCCAAACACTACCATCTCTGGCATCATGTACAGGACATCTGGAGAGGGCCTCTGGTGGTTCATGTGGGGCAGGATTTCCTGTAATAAATTAAACACAATCCATTATAACCAAGTACCTATTAACTTGTTTTTAACAGTTTTTGTTGTTATAGTGTTGTGCATGAGAAATTTAGTTTGAACATCAACAATTAAATCGCTTTATTTGATCAGGAAGTGTAAAATGTCATTTCATTTACTATCTGTCCATTGAGGTCAGAACGTTGCCAATCCCTAGAGATATGGTTTTTTTTTCTGAGTAGATATCAGATTATAGAAATAATTGCCCTCAATCACTGTCAATGTTCCTTACCCAGACCCAGGAAAGTAAAATTTTGGGATTTTTTTACATTAAATAATTGCCTTAATTGGAAAGAGCATGATGCAACACTTATTTCAGATACATTTTTAAGTGGAATGTCCTTTTTTTAAGTAAAACTGTGAGACTTTTGTCCCCCACAGAGGACAAAAATGCATTGCTAAATCTCAGGAGGTTAAGATAAGAATACAAGAGTTGTCTTTTGTAAATACTTTTGGTTCAGAAAACACACCACTAGAAATCAATGGGATTTCACCAGTCACTGGACATAATATGACTTTAATCTGAGTGGAAGGTATTTAGGTGTTGCTTGTAGTTTCTTTGTATTCGACTGTTAGAAAAACAGCGACATTAGATAAACTCCAAACACGTAGGGAAAGGCATTTCTGTACAGGAAGGAGGTTGACGTGATTTCCGTGGGCTTAGACCGGGGAAAGTTGTTTCCTGAAGTTGTCACTCCGCTGATCATTTCCACACCAAAGCCTTAGTACTTGTACAAAATGACTTCGACGTATCTTTCGTGTTTTCTATAGACTTTTTTTTATTACTCTCCAGACGTCCCGCAGGTGATCCGATCTGTCAGCCGGAAAGATGAGCTCAAAGCATGAAGACACAGGTGATTAGAATGTTTACAAGCGTTAAACATTAATCTGTACACCCAACGGGATTGGCTGTGAGGTGGCACTTTGGTGCTTTTTAGTAAACATTAACATTAACCTGTTGAATGTCAGAGAAACCTGTTGATGTTGCAGCAGTAGCTAGCACATAAACGGCCTGTTAGCGTTGTTTATCAAAGAAATGAATGGTCGATGCTAGCTGCGAGCTAACACTTCAGCTAACTAGTTAACCTAGCTGTTGGTTGAATCAAACACGGTCGGTAAACCTGCATAAAATACCCAGAAAAACGCGGAACAAAGTGAGTTTTACACTAATTTAGCCGTCATTTCGTCCTGTCTTTATAAACAAATCGCTAGTACTTTGTTTTAACATTTGAACGACATCATTCTGGGCCAATTGTAGTGTACCTGGTATGACACGTTTACGAACCTTTGTCAAAGTCGGAGCAACAAGTGTTTGCTGTGGATAGGTCACAGGAAAAGGACTGAGACTGCATCAACAGTTAAAAACAAACAGACTGTATGCCTGAAATGTGTACTTTCACACTCTACTAAATAATGTAATACTCATTGTTGTTCTTTAAAAATACAAGTCAATTGGTGCTATATTTGCTGCATATTTAAAACACTTAGGTGCCACTGTCATACAAAGTCATAGATGACATACTGTATCTATAGCAAAGATGACAGCATTATAACTCTGCAAAGCCTAACTGATGCAAAAAGCCTAGACTTAAGTGTTTTCAGTATGTGGATTAATTTACAGGGTATGCTGAACTAAATCATCTCTTCTCGCCTCGCCCTATCATTAGATACTGATCATATTGTCATAACCTGTTTGTCATTTTCAGAGAGGAGCCTGCAGGCTCAGCTAGCCGAGTGTCGAGCCCAGGCTGAGCACTGGCAGGGTGTGGCGACGATCTGCGAGCTGAGCAAACAGGAGGAACTTACAGAGCTGCAAAAACAATATGATCAAGAGATCCAGTCTCTGCAGGAGGCCCTCAGAGGTCAGTGTTTTCCTGTGCTATTTATGAGTGAATTCTGTGTGAGGGTATGTGTTTAGAGTTCTTGCAAATCCTCTGATGATGTAACCTAACTAGTATGTTACTCAAGTGTTACACCTTAGTACAAATGTCAGGTACTTGTACTTTACTTAAGAATTACATTTGCTTCATACTTTTTACATTTTTCCATCCCTTTCTGATTGATAAAGACCATGTATCTCCAAATATGTTGATCTTGAATGTTTGTGATAAGGATTAAGTGTTTGTTTTTGGGTTGAGCTTGAAATTCTCGTTTTTCTTAAGATAAACCCTCACAGTGACACTTAAAACGTAGGTTAATCTTATAGAATATGATGCATTGCTGTAGATTAAAGTGCTCAACTGCGAATAAAGTGGTTAAAATGACCATCTATAGCAGTAAATGCATCATATTCATTATTGCAGCAGTAATATAAATCCTAAAACATCCTATATAATGATAATAATAATAATAATAATAATAATAATAATGATAATAATAATAATAATAATAATAATAAGGCTAGGTTTCCAAGCAGCAGCTGAGCCAAAGTAATTATTTATTAAGTGTTGTTTTTAAGCATTTTGCATGTTGTCAAAACAAACAAAACTGGCTACTATCCTTTTTATACTTCTGTTTTTATAGTTTGTGATTGTGAGCTAAAATATGAGTACTTACATATAGGCTGTCAGTGTGTGCTATGTTAGATATTTGATAAGACATTGTTAAACAGTAAAAATAAACCTCAAATACACTTCCATTTTTTTACCTCGTGCACCTCGTAATCATTTTTTCCTCACCACCTAAGGGAAGATACAGACCAAAGGTGCCAGTTAAAACAAGTGTTTGTAAATGGTAAAGTAAAATGATTATGAAGTATTTGTCCTGATGTTTTCAGAGACAGCAGCTCAGTACGAGGCCCGGATAGCCGTTCTGCAGTCTCAGCCTATGGAGTGGAGAAGAGCCAGTGGACAGAACCTGGTCAGTGTTTATATGTGTGTCATATGCTGTTGTTTTTGATGTAATCCTGACGCTTTTCTCTCTCTCTCATTTTATTAGATCAGTGGAAGGAAAGGCAGAGCAGACACAGAATCTCCAACATCAATCACCAACAACCTGACAGAGGCTGAGGCGACAGCATCACCAGACAGGACGCACGGCCAAGCAGCGGAGCTCGAGGGGTTGGCAGAGGGGTTTTTTTCACTGCATCAGTGCGATTCGGCTTCTCTGTCGTCCTTCTCTTTAGACACACCTTCACTACCCAGAAAACCCCACGGTCAGGATGACACAGACTCTCTGGTTTCCACTGGGACTTTGGTACCTGAAGCCATCTATCTGCCACCTGCTGGACACCGGCTGGTCACACACAGCGACTGGGACGCACTAAATGCTCAGGTCAGACACCTGTCTCAGTCATATAGGGTTGGACACTATGGGACAAAGAAATAATTTCCAATATATTTTGGTTGAATGTGGTTTTATGATAT
>JAPQRQ010000027.1:11327092-11347133 GCA_037367365.1 Apogon talboti | reverse complement strand
ATGGGTGGATGGATGGATGGATGGATGGATGGATGGGTAATGGATGGATGGATGGATGATGGATGGATGGATGGATGGATGATGGATGGATGGCTGTTAAACACATGAACCATTTTCCTGTTTGTGCTCTGGTACGTAAAACCTTCCATAAATGAAGACAACATTTGTAAAATGTCTTGTGTACGTCTCGTACCTCCAATGGCCAGGTATCTGAAGAAGAGCCATCCAGAGATGAGAGGTTCCTTGGGGGAACGCGGGGCTTTGCCCATGATGTCCAGGTCCGGGGGGTTGAAGCCCAGTGCGGTGGCAGGCAGTCCGTCAGTCACAAGGTTGACCCACAGCAGCTGGACAGGGATCAGAGCCTCAGGTAGACCCAGGGCAGCCGTGAGGAAGATACTGAAACATACAGTCACAATATTTGGCCACAGTGTTTATATTTCATTCATTTTGGTGAGACTTAGTGGCACAGGCATTAACTAGACGTGTACCAGGGCTGTCTCACTAAAGACACTTTGACATGTCACAATAAGAAAAGCTCAGGACTAAATAGTGAAATTTTTAGTGATGGCTAATTTGTATTTTGCCGCTTTGTTTTCAGAGTGGCGGTATTGTGCACCTGTCAGCTGAGTGAAAAGAACCCATCCTTAATGTCCATTCACAGAAGTAAGACACTCACCAGACGACCTCGCCGACATTGGAGGAGATGAGGTAGCGGATAAACTGCTTCATGTTGTTGTAAATGGCTCTGCCCTCCTCAACAGCAGACACAATGGAAGAGAAGTTGTCGTCAGCCAGGACCATCTCAGAGGCAGACTTGGCAACGGCAGTGCCAGAGCCCATGGCGATGCCAATCTCTGCCTTCTTCAAGGCAGGGGCATCATTGACTCCATCACCAGTCTGGTAATGGGAAGAGAGAAAACAGAGATGAATGAAGTGATAATGATAATATCTATAACCACTGTGAGTAAGTACAAAATTATTTCCTCCTCTCACCATGGCAGTAATCTCATCAAAGCCTTGCAGGAACTCAACAATCTTAGATTTGTGGGATGGTTCCACACGGGCGAAGCAGCAAGCCTTTCTGACTGCGTTCTTCTGTTCATATGGAGCAAGATCATCAAACTCACGACCGGTGAAGGCTTTACCAGTGACATCTTCATCCTCAGAGAAGATACCGATACGACGGCAGATGGCGACCGCCGTGCCCTTGTTGTCACCTGGAGACACAAAGACATACTTCCTTTAATTGCTCAGTATTTGCTTCAATTTTTGAAAGGTTAAGTGGTAAAGTGTTTGCACTGACCAGTGATCATAATGACACGGATGCCGGCGGCTCTGCACAGCTCGATGGAGCTCATGACTTCTTTACGAGGGGGGTCGAGCATGCCAACGCAGCCAACAAAAGTCAAGTCAGTCTGCAGATAAGAAAGGCAACAAATATTAGATAAATAATATATGTAAATATAGATGTGTTTCGTGTATGTTCAGAAACTCAGTGGTAGTAAATAGAAAGTGATTAACTTTATTTGGATCATAAAAAGATCATTTTGGGACGGGGGCACCCCAAGAGTGAACATACACATAACAGGTCACATGATTGCCTCTATATGAAAAAAAAAACAGTGTATTGACACAAATTACAAGAGCAATTTCAGAGGCAGAGCTTTGACATGAAATTTTTAACTTTATCCACTTAACTTTTAATATCTTACTTACATATCACCATGGATCATATAATACCTTAAATGATTACTACTGACATCTAACACAGAAGAACAATTTTGCTTGCAAGCAACAAATTAAAGTATTGCAGAATTTCTCCATTTTAACTATAACATCCATACTGTTTTAGTGATATACGCTGTCACAGGGCAAAGAGGCATATTTGCACAATTAGGAGTTCTTCATGTTTGTCCCCGGTCCCCACCTCATATTCGGCAAACTTGGTTGAGTCCTCCAGGTTCATCTCCTCTTTCTTCAGTGGCGTATCACAGGTGGCCAGAGCCAAACAACGGAGGGTGTCGCGTCCAGTACCCCACTCCTTGATCACTGACATAATGTGATCTTTGATGGGGCCAGTCAGGGGTACACGGGTGGTGCCCACACGAACGTATGAACAACGCTCAATGACACCCTCTGGAGCACCCTGAGGATGCAGGTAACATAATCATCAGTACTAATATACGTAGGATGAATTAAGCTGCTTGATCAGTTGTGATAGTTTTATTGTAATGCCATTATTTGTCATACAAAGTGTAAATAAAAGAGCTTAAAATACTCACTTTAACAAACATCTTGTTTCCAACAGGAGCTTTAGCAGACTTTGCAGGAGAGCAGTAAACAGACATTGACTTCCTGTCTCTGGAAAACTCCAGGGTGAATTCCTTCCTCATCAGCTGTTTGATCACCTGCAAGAAATTCAAGGAAAAGAAGGCAAAATAGAAGCTAAAATCAAAAGCAGCTTTTACTGTAGCTTTGCTTGACACATGTAAACACACAGGCCTGTAATCTCTGTCACAGTGGACGCCACACTCCAAAGTTTATGCACTTACGGCGCAGCAGGCGTTTGCCCTTTCCACCTTTGACAGGCCGCGCACTTCAGTGTTGAACACGTTCATCTTCTCCACCAAGCAGGACAGAGCTGTTTCAGTGGCCTCACCCACTTTCTCATAAATACCCTTGGACTGCGAGAAAATGGGACAGTTTCAGAGATAGTCTGAGGACATCTAACATAGACATTATGAACCTAAAATCTACTGAATGCTTTGCAAACCTCATTGTAGTCCAGAGACGAGTCATTGCACAGGGCACAGATGGTGGCCAGTTCAACCAGTCCATCAAACTGGCCACACTTTACAGGCATACCATTCCTTGAGCTGGCCAAAAAGGATAAAAAAATAAGGACTGTTATTTTCGGTGCCTTATTTTTATATTTATATAAGTATGTAATTTATGCCTTTACACTCACACTTCTCCTTCAGGGGTGTACTTGGAGCCTGAGATGTCAAACTGACCAAGGGAAACACTGTCTCCCTCCACTTTATCGATGATGAACATCTACAAACAACATGACAAAGACACACTTTTGAGCCCTCTCTGTATTTCATTGACATTAAATAATAAATGTGCATAATTACATGCACACCAGTGTGATTGAACCTACCTTGGTCACACACATCTGGTTGGTGGTGAGGGTACCAGTCTTGTCGGAGCAGATGACTGAGGTGCAGCCCAGGGTCTCCACAGAGGGCAGGCTTCTGACGATGGCGTTCTTCTTGGCCATACGACGTGTTCCCAGAGCCAGACAGGTAGTGATCACAGCGGGCAGGCCTGAGATGAGACAGAGCACAAGGAGTGAAGTAGACTGTGGCGTACGGAAGGCAGGACAAGGAATCGAAAAACAATGATCTGACAACTTTAATAATAGTGGAGGATCTAACACACCAGTTGGAGTACATCCAAACGTTTGTTCTCTAAGGTCTTGGTGTTGAAGTAGCTGCACCGTGGCACTTTTTCCTCATAGCAAGATTTATGTCATTGGTCTGGTGACTCACTGGAGAGAGTCCAGCTTTGTGACATTATTGCACCATCTGTGTTTGCAGATGATGTTGTTCTTTTGGCATCAGCAGGCAGTGATCTGTGATGGATGTTGGCACAGTTTGCAGCTGACTGCAATGTGACAGGCTAAAACTGTCTTGGTCTGTCTTGGTGGCTGGGGGTGGGCTTTACGCAACCAATAGCAAAGAAGGCTATGTATGTACTCACAGAACTGGAATCACATGCATTAACTACTATGTTTAAGGCAATTAAAAGAAACATTAAGAGTTTGTTATACATTTAATTCTCTTGTACACCAACATATCACTGCGGCCTGCATAAACAAATGATAACCAGAAAAAATGATTCAGATCTATAGAAATTTCCATCTATAGTAGTTTCAGTGCAAACCCTGTGTGAATAATGTCTCAGCCTGGGTATGATTATTACTACTGTCTGGTTCTGGCACTACCTTTCCATTATGGGTAATCAGACACATTCTATTGTTGTTTTGGTAAAAATTACTTTTATAAATCAGTTTTAAGTAGAGTGTAATGTAAAGATAGAACTAAACTTGGTACATTATTAATGAAAAACTGATTTGCGCCTTCCATGGTGTGTGTCTTAAAAACACAAATCACCAACAGGAGCATATTCGGCAAAAATAGATCAAACTGTGAAAAAAAACCATTATATCCTTGATGTTACAGAACTTTATAGAATTGTGTAATATTAAAATCATTGATCACAAGCTGACAGCCCTCTGCTAAAAATTAATGGACTGGTAGCTGCAGCATCACGCAGACCCACTTCAGTAAATTAATCTTAGATATGATAATCTTCTTGGGCAACCAAATGGAAGTTAATCTCAGGGGCTTACCTTCAGGGATGGCAGCCACAGCCAGAGCCACAGCAATCTTGAAATAGTAGATGGCACCACGGAACCAGGAACCTCCATGGACGGGGTCATTGAAATGGCCAATGTTGATTATCCACACAGCCACACAGATGAGGGAGATGACCTGGAGGACAGACAGGCACAATCTGTTAAGCCTAGAACTGGTCCCAGCATGGAAATTAAAAAAAAACAAAAAAAACCCTAACTATGTGTGTCTGTGTCACCCACCTTGGAAAGCTGCTCTCCGAATTCATCCAGTTTCTGCTGCAGGGGGGTCTTCTCCTGCTCGGTGGCTGCCATCTGGTCACGAATCTTACCGATCTCAGTGGAGACTCCAGTTGCAACAACAATACCAGTAGCCTTTCCAGCAGCAATGTTAGTGCCCTAAACAGATTGATAAAAAATAGGAGAAAATTAATCATAATTAAAAAAAAAACAAAACCTGTAGTTGGACCTTTGGTTGGTTACTTTTCTTATAGATGTAAGGCAGGGGTCATGTTTTTTGCACTTGTGATTTTCATGGTACAAAAAGTGGATTCAGACGACAAGAGACTAAATGTACACCATACTTTCTTGTAATAATTGCATACTCTTCTATTAGTGGAAAGGAAAATCACTGCTGGAATATTACATGTTTAAAGAGCTGCTGTATACTCTGTGTACTAAGTACCAATCTTGTATTTAATAGTGAAACCTTTACATGTTATAATAGGGCACATACTGTATATAACTGGGATATTTATACATTGTACACAGGCATAAAACAAGCGTCAACCATGGTGAATAGCAGCTGAGACATACCATATACATGACTACATTTACACCTGGACTTCTGTCCTAAAGCGAACCACCCAGCAGTTATTTATGAAGTACTGCAAACCTTTAAAAGGACTTATATGGTTTGTGGCGTAATCTATTTCTTGTAACCTATGGATTTTTGTGGAATGAAATCATCACAGTTATATGAAGTTGACTTTAAATTTCTCCAAAATACACTATATGGAAAAAAAAAGTACTGCGACACGTCACATGTACAGTTTGTAGGACTTTCCGTTCCCGTTGTTATGAAATATTGTCATGATAAAAACATTCATGTCATTTGTTGTGAGAGCTACTCGTGGCTTAAAATGGTTATATATATGGTCAGAATGTGACAAATATTTCAGAAATCTAGAGGCAGAACATTTACAACAATTATAATGATCACAAAAAAATAAACATTGGGTAAAATTAAGTAAAAGCAAACATTAGTTGACTATGTAAATTAAATTAACTCCGAAGATGAAATGGAAGCTTGTATTGCGATATTTACCTCAATATGTTTTATCATCCTGTTAGCAATGACACAACCGACTTCAGTGTGTCCCAATACTGTTTTCCATGTTGTGTATGAGATTATTTGATGCAGTATGTAATAAATATTATGTAATATCACATATACACCTTAATTAGGAAATCACACTGTATAATTATTTCCCCCCAGATTGTTAACCCCTTATTTCCTAATGTTGCACCTGCAGTGTTTGTACTGTACAGGTGCACCATTATTATGAATATATTATACATTGCAAATTATTTCCTGACTGTGTTGATCTTAAGTATTACAGGAAAGAGTGTATTTGGTGGAGTACATTGAAATAACACAATAACAGTGTTATAAAGAGAAAATGCAAGAGGATTTGTGATGAAGATGAATTACAGACAAGAGCAGGATGTTATAAATTTTTTCTACATATGTTATTCAGTATTTGTGACACTGTATTAATGACATCTGTGCTTAAAGGTTGGACTCACAGAGAACAACATGTTCTTCTTGTCCTGGTTGACGGCGCGGGGGTCGGGGACAGAATCGGTGTGTTTGATCACACTGACAGACTCACCTGGAAGACACAGATCAGGGTCAGAAGTTCAAAAGTAGATTTATTTTTTGGGGGGGTGGGGTGGGTAGGGGGGTTTGTCTCTAAATCTGTCAGTAACACCTACCAGTAAGAATTGACTGGTCCACACGTAGAGTTGTTGATTTGATGGAGACGATCCTGATGTCAGCTGGCACTTTGTCACCGACTAAACAAAGAGAAATGCATAATAAAAGGTCAATAAGATTCTAATAAGAGTATAAATGACTTTATATCAATCTGACTTCAGCATTACAGCAGAATGGTGTGGGGGGGCTGAAGGGGGATGTGTGTGTGGCTGATTGTCTGGTTTTAGCACTCTGGATGGATAGTGTTGTTGTTGAAAACCGATACCACAGTCCGAGTCGGAGGGAGAGGGAGACCTTGGGGAGACCATGAAATGAAATGAACAGGTGTACAGCAAACAGAGGGACGAGCCGAGAGGAGCGGGAACGGCGGTCGATATTAAGTGTATTTATACTCAAGCTTGTTTTTTTTCTTCCCACGGCAAGTTCCTTCAGTCCTCCTCCACCCCCTTTTCCTAGGACTGCCTTAAAAGGGCTCCATGTTATTTCTCAAGGACATCAGGACCGTGTACTTTCACAGACACGTGCAGTATATGAACATAGGAAAGGCCGGTCGCTGTAGGACTTAGTAGAACTAGTGACTGTTGTTCATCTGAATGGGACTAGATTGCACGTGCATTCCATCATATGAAGAGCTAGATGCAGAAACCTTCTACTTGTTTCTCGTGTGTGGGTAATTTTGAAAACACATGGACATCAACACTCTGTAGGTTGTTTCAGTCACATTTTGACCTTGTACCTACTATTTGACTGATTTTACACCTAGTTTGACCAGTGTTATTATAGTTTTATATTTTTATTCATCAATATTTGGTCTTTTCAGCTGGTTAAGTATAAGTTTTACAAGTGCATCTGTAGCTGTTTTAAGAAATTTAATTGAATTTTTTATTAAGTTTAGTATAATTTAGTTTAGTATAGCCTTGATTTGCAAAAGCTCAAACATGCATAATTTACAAATCTACCTGTATTCATCTTGTGAAATGCGCTTTTATCCTTTATTAACCAATTCCAACAACAAAGCTGTTTTCATTTGCAATTATTTCTATATAGTTTGTGTTCTATTGTTTCTTGGGGTGTTTTAATTTTTATTTCATTTAACATTTCTTATACAATAACAGTGGTCTCAACAAGGGCTCATACTCTTTACTTTTATTTTAACCTCTGATATTGTTCTTACACACACACAGTGGTTAAAGCACCGATCATGATTCTTACCAGAAACCTCCACCACATCACCGGGAACAATTTCCCTGGCCTTGATCCTCTGCACGCTCTTCCTGTCCGCCCGGTAAACTTTTCCCATTTCAGGCTCATATTCCTTCAGAGCCTCAATGGCGCTCTCTGCATTACGCTCCTGTTGGAAAGAACACAACAAATGGTCATTGTAGTACTTATGATTACACTACCTTTCAAAAAAATATAAATAAAGGAGAAATTATTAGCAATGGCAAGAGATGTAAGTGACCTTACAAAAGAAGCGACATGTAGCAGTAGCAGTGAAATAATGTTAAGTAGTAAAGTATAAATAAAAGATTAGGAACAATATAGCTCCATATTAATTTATTTCAGTATAGCAAATATAATGGAGTATTTACTCCCTGCTCACTCCTACAGTATAGCTTCTAAACATAAATTGACATTAATGTGGAAATATATTATTACACTATATGGACTAAGAATAAATCACGTTGTCGCAATCATTTCATGAGAAGAGGTAAAAATATTTTATTTCAACCTTATAGGCAACAATGTAATCAGTCTTCTTCTGTTTCTGAAATATTCATCCTGTTCTGACCGTAAACGGTCATTTTACGCCACAAGTTACCGTTTGGTCAGGAAGAAAAAAATGCCTTTAACCTTATAAGTAACATTGATTTGATGTTTATCATGATAATTATCCACAATAACTGACATGAACATTTCTATCATGATAATATTTGAAGTTCTGCAAGTTGTAGATGTGATGTGTCCTTGTATTTTTGTCCATACAGTGTAATAACCCAATAAAATAAGAATCATTTTTGTTGGAAAAACCAGCATGAATATGTGTTAATATACAGTGATTCTATGCAATATACTCATAATATCCTCCCACCAATGCGCCGCTGTCATTCTTTCATGAATGCTGATTTAACTGGTCAAAAATATCAGTTTGCAGTGAGATGCAGCCTCCAGCTCAGGGATACGTAATGTAAAGCCGGTGATAAGAACAGTTTTAAAATTTGACGTTTACAGCTAAGATTAACATGCTTTGTCATATGGGCCTGTGTGAATACGTGCATGAGGTTTATTCTTTCATCATATGAATATTGTTTATTCACTGGTCTCTGACCATCAGGCAGTGCATGTTGAGTATCCTTCCTCTGGCTGAACAACAGGTTGATCAGAGAAGTAGAACAGGCTGATGTTGGGCCTGTAGCTCCTTCCAAGGCTACCCCCGACTGCCTCAAAGTGTAAAGCCCAACTTATGCCAGCCGCCCTCCCTCTCTCCATTCTCCCCCGTACCCCCCATGTGTGAATCCTTGTGCATAGTTTCCAAATGACTGCCGCAGGGTTGATATGAACCCCCCCTATCACGCACATGCACACACAAACACACACCAACACACCCCAGGCGTTTGGTAACCTGATCATCCCACTGTATTTTTACTGTGGATTGCACAGTGTGGATCGTAACGAAGCAGACTGCATTTTGAGCCTTCAAGGCAGGACCGGTCCCAGTCTGTCATCTCCCCCCTGGCCCCTCCCCTCTCCCTTTCGCTCCCCCTCGCCCTATTGGCTTAACCTTTCACCTTTTCACCTCTCACTGACGTCATGCAGCTCATTCTGGCTTCCCTTGAACTCTGGAAGGAGCGTGTGGTCACCATAAAGGACACAGACTGCGACCTGAACAGGCCTCCCGCTGATTTATTGTGTGCGACTGTTACTAAGTATAAGAGTCTATTTAGGTGTGTGTAAAAGACAGCATTCGGGAGCAGGTATGTGTCCTTGTGAGCGCAATTGTTCCTGTGTGTTTGTGTGTGTGTGTGTCGGCTCACTGACCTGCCACACTCCGACCACAGCGTTTGCAATGAGGATGAGGAGGATGACAAAGGGCTCGACAAAGGCAGTGACAGTTTCCTCTCCTTCCTCAAACCACGCCAGCACCTGAGGATGACAGAGAAAGTCAGTGTTTGATGGTTTTTCTTTACAACAGATTAGAAAATCATTGTCATAGTTAGAACAGCCCAAGATTATACAATCTAAACCCCAAAGATATCGAACTTAAGAGGACAAAAATACACTTTTTAGTCTCTTACCTTCAAGATACCTGATACCTTGATACCTTCAAGTTTTAGGTAAAAATCCACAATTTTTAAAAAAAATTTTTTTATTTAACCATTATTTTGAAAATTATGTAACCTGGACAAGAGGCAGCATAACACGCAGATAAAGCTTAAACTTCAAAGAACAACATGTTACATTGTATGTAAACCTAAACCTGTATTTGCACTGATTAGAGATCTAAAAATTCTTATTTAACGCTTTTATTGGTTTTGAAGCTGTTCTGTTGATTCTCTGTCTACGGTTTATGGTCTATAATATCTTTTAACTACACATGCAGTTATTGACATGAGAAAGAGAATGCCTGGAAACTTCTGATTTGATCTGTTAAAGCCATTAAAGCGTTTAGGTTTATTAATCGGTTTTTTAAAAGATTTTTGGTACCCATGTTATCTTGAGTTTAATATTTTCCCAATTTAAACAACACTTTGCAAGTTAAAGACAGATATTAAACAACGTTAAACTTTCCATGAGTTTTTAAAATAGCAAATTCTCAGTAGAATAGAAATGAGAAGTGTTGCACCTTGATGCACCTGTTTCTCGGCTTGACAACCACTTACTGGTGTGAACTTTATGTGACAGTTCAGATGTATTACAGGATCAGGTGACATTTACATTCATTCATAGCCCTTATGTCATCCTCTGTGTGAAATCTTTCCCGTACATCTTTACATGTGACTGCTTTCCAGGACCTATACTCTAACACGTGTGCGCCCCTGTGAGCGGGAGTCCCATGTTACTAACAGAGGACTGTTTCGGAAAGGCTTTGTGTTGACATTGACACAGATTAGCTGCAGGCCAGCGGAGCACAGACAGGAAAGAGAGTAGAAGAACCGCCATCTTTCTGCTGTAGCGTTTGACTTGGTGCTTATTGTTCTAATCTCTGCTGTTTTATATCGCACACATCTTATCCAAAAATAAAACCTATTGCTCGCTCACTCCAGTCTGTCTTCACCCTGCTTCTCTTCAAAGACACAATCGATCTCCAGAATGAGAGTCAGAGCCTGTCAGCACGTCGCAGTGGTACGACATTCCTGTGTGTATGAATAGGATGGCCGTGTATTTGCAGTATTTAGTGGTCTCTCTTTTAGAAACCATATACGACTCTGAATCTATTCCTCTCGTTTGTCATTGTAACAAACAATGCCATTGTGCAACCCAATCCCTGATTCCCCCCGCCCTTCCTCTGTGTTTCTCACTCTCTCCTGCTGCTGCAAGCCATCCCTCGTTCCTTCCATCTCTGACCTTTGTCCAAGGATACAGTTTCTCACCCTGGCTTGAGACTTTCTTAAAATAAAGCTCCTACCATGCGTATGTGCACACACACAGATGTACATACTCTCTTTCTTTCTTTCTTTCTCTTTATCTTGCTCACTCTGTTCCACACACACCCCTACACACACACACACACACAGCCGTCAGGCCTTCTAAGGCCATAGTGACAGCTGTACAAAGAGGCCAGAGGGCAGAGATGGAGGATTAAGACAATGTGTCCAGCTTTCTCTCCACAAAACTGTTTTGGTGAGAGTGATAGAGAGGGGAGGAGGGAGAGAGACAGGGATTCCTTGTGTAAATGAGTGAGGACATGGGTCCAAATGTAATTTAATAACCCGGTGATGTACACGCTGCGTTTGTCGGCCTTGGTTTGTGTGCGCGTGTAATCACAAAGAAAATAGGCAAGTGGCTGAAGAAGAGGCAGCTCAGATGTCCTTTCAGCATCTTTCCTACACTGAACTGTCAGTGTCTTTTGATGTTTTTAAATCATCAGTATTTTTGTTCCTATTAATTTGTTTCAGCACCATTAATAAGGCATAAAACCTTTGGGCTGCGATAACAAACCGAATTTGAAACGCTTTTATTACACTTGAAATGTTCCATTTATACATTTATACACTTTCACTCTACACTCACTACTTTTTGACATGACCATCATCTTCTATCTGAACTGTTCATCTTACTACACTGTTGCCCATATAGTTGGAATAAAATATTTTTATTTAATTGTTACAATGTGATTTATTCTTGATAGATAAACTATCACTGGGTACTTATTTAGTCAGTACCTAATCATTGCGTATGGTTAAAGGAATGAAAAGAGGTGTATGAAAACAAAATGATTCCAACTTGATGTGCAACAGTGTATTTAAACAGTGTTTAGTGAAAGTTAGGAATAAAAATGTGCTTCATGACATCAAAGGCAAAGTAAACAAACTCACAAAAGAGATGCAAGCGGCCAGCAGTAAGATCCTGACCAACAGGTCCTCGAACTGTTCCACCACCAGCTCCCAGATACTCTTTCCTGATCAAACAAAACACACAATCACATATACTCACTTACATAGTGTCTTGTCACATGATGTGCATGCACAGTTGGAGATGAAGCAAAAGATGAATATGTAAGAGATGATTCTATTTTCTTAAATGACATCCCTCTGTGTGTTAATGCATATGTATGGTGTACAGTATATACTACTCCATATTTCACACAGTTAGATGTCATTTTGTCTTGTTTTTGGACTAATTTGGCTGATTTCTAGCCGACTGTGGGATGTCTAATGGCTCAGAAAGTGGGTGTCAGATGGCTAGAAATTATAGTGAACATTCAACAATGGTTACAGTTACTCATCTAAGTCCTCAAAGATCTGATTTTATTATTGAGTACACCTTAATGACAGCAGGGTCTTCCTTTGTTTCTAAGTAAATAATATAATGTATATGAAAGCCATATTTGAAATGCATCTAATTGAAATGTTTGCTATGTTTTTTACAAAATAACTGACTGCTGTAAAGCCAATGGTACCATCAGACCACTGCTGAAAGACTGCAGGCAAATATCCAACTCTTCCCAGTCAAAGAAAATAAATGGACTCGGATCAACTGTTTCCTTGAGGTGTTTATGGTGTGAACATATTATTAGTTTGGGTCAGCGTCTATCTTCAGGCCTGTGGAACCCCATTGGACGGAGCCGGTAGCCAATGACAGGTGTAAAGTAAACGGCTGTGTGACTTGTCATCGTAGGAAGCGAGAGGAACAGATGTGTCCGTGGGTGGCACGAAGTTAAAAGATGCACACGGATCAACAAACAGGACATGCAATTTAAAGATGAATCATTGAAAAGCAGGTGTTCAAAGCGGACTCACCCTCCTCTGCCGGCAGCTCTGAGGAAGAAGACAGAAAAACAACACATTAGCACCAAACAGCTACACGCCACATTAACTCTTCTATTTTAAGATCAGTGAGGCAAGCACTGTTTTGACCCTTAATCTGTTCAAAATGACTAAAAGCAGTGAATTAATGACATTACACACACACACACGCACACAAAACAAAAAACAATTCAACTCCACTTTCCAATAAACATTTTCTACACGGATTATGCCGGATCTGCCTTTTAACACTCATCTCTGAACTATGGGATTAATTAATGGTAAGTAGCAGCTGGTTTTTTTAAGACCCACTTGTCCTGGTGCCAGTTTATGACCGGTTCGACTCAAATATAGTGGCTTCACCTTTACCATGACCTTAATTACTCTGTTATTCCTGTTTGATGCTACTCTGTCAACATCCACTTGGCAGATGAGATGCAGCACCCCAAATAAAGCTGACCATCACTGTGGTTGAATGGGAATTACTGCAATTAAAAGCCTCTTTGTAAAGACCTTTTTTTTTTTTTTTTAAATAGATGCTAGATGTAAGGTGTTGTAGAAAACAAACATTAATTATACTATATAGATCTTTTGATACATCATTGCAAGTGCATTTAATCACATTGACATCAGTTGTCTTGATTATCTGTGTAAGCTTCATTACGGTCATTTGTTAACCCTGTGCTTTCACTATCTCAACAAATAATAGATGAAGCATTTTCTTTAGTTCCTGTGTTAAGACAGAAGGTTAATGTTTAAGTTACACAGAATAAAAATCATCTTTACCAAAGCCAATTAGCTACAGCACTATAAGAAACCTGAAACTCTAATGCACCTGCTGCAGAAACATCGCTGCCCCTTTGTGTTTCTCAGTTTTCCTTGAATAGATGATCTGTAAAGAGGCAAACACAATGCCACTTTCTCTCTCTAAAAGATTCTATATTTGTCTAGCTTTCACATCTGTGTCCCTGCTCCTGTCTTTCTCTCAAAGCCAAATCCAACATTTCTCCTCCTGGACCTCCTCATCCTCTGCCTTTTCAGTAAACCTTTTCACTCTCCATCCATCCTTTCATTTCTTCCTCACCGTTGAAGCCATACTTTTCCTGGTTCTTCTTAACCTGCTCAGGTGAGAGGCCTGTTTCTTCAGTCACGCCAAAGTAGGACAGAACGTCCGGTGACTCTTTGGTGTGTGCGTTCTCCATCTTCACTAAAACGGAGAGGCTTCAGAATAAAGGGATTAAAAAAAAAACAGACACACACTTAGATGAACACATGCATCAGTCTGAGTTAAGTTAAAACAATGATGTGACCAAAAGATTTGTTTTACCCACCACTTTCTTGATGTGTGGGATTGGGATTAAAACCTGGCAACCCCCCTGTGTTCACACTTGCTCTCTCTCTACCCCCTCTCTCTGGGCTGGTGCTCTCCTCTCTGAGCCCTGGACTGACAGAAAGTGCAACCCGGCAAACTCTCCTGAAAAGTTTTATACAGATGAAAAAGTGGCCTCATTGGTGCTTGCCCACCATGCACCCACCCCTCATTGGCTGAGAACGTCACAAATAGGTGGGCAGGGAAGGCCCCGTGTTAAAGAATAGGCAGTGGGGGAGTGGGAGAGAGAGGGCACCAACTGCAGAGGGGCCTAGTGCAGAGCATGCTGTAAATAAGATGTGCAGCATGCATGGTCAGGACAATGAGGAGGGGGCCACATCACGGTGACACTTTGTGAATGAGAGGTAGGGGACATTGATAAGAACATGTGCACGTCTGTGGAGGTGAAGGCACGACATGCAACGTCTTCAAGAAATAAAACCGTGAAAGGTCCCCAAGTGTCAGGGTTGTTAAGACCTCAAACGTGTCTTTCAAGTCACCTTCAGACCACATTATTCTTTAAGAAGTTTTTTTTTTGAGGGTATATAAAAATCTGTGGTGTTAAGATGAATCACTGGTGGGACACAGGAAAACATGTGCACACTGTACGTCACTTGGTGGACAGAAAAAAGGGGGAGGTCCAACTCTACTATTTGCCTTCACCATGAATGGAGGCTTCGCATTTCGTTCAGTTGAGTCCATTTATTGCTGGGAATAACATGGATAGTTTTAGAAGAGGCAGAGGTTATTGTTAAAACAAAGAGGTTATTTAGAAAACAGACAACTGCTAATCATTGGTCTAGAAAATGACAACAAAGAGCAGCTACTATGTCTGAACATCCAATATAAGGTGATTATGATTTGTTGTATTTTATATCACATGACAGAATGAAAAACTCAATTAGTTAAGACATAAAATACAATCCATTGGACACTTTATTTCATATGTAAGAAAAACACGTCACGTTATCACTTGTTACAAACTGTCTTACAATACATACATCAGTAAGTTAATATTTGTGTGAGTGTTTCCTGTGTTTAGTCTCTCAAATTAGAGTGTGTGATGACATTGTGAAGTGGTGTTGGATGATGGGAGTTGTTTACACCTCCACTGCGCATGAAAATTTGATGTGACTCAGACACAGTAAGTTTTATGCACATGATGTGTAGTGACATATAGGATGTAGTTTAATATTAGATAAGTTGACTTGTCCACTAAATAAGGAAACAACATTATGTCTTTGTGTACATTAGCATAGAAGCCACTGATAGTGCGTTATTATAGGTCAATGGTTAAACACTACTGGATCACTATTTTCCAAAATGGCATTAAAATAATTAAACAAAGTATGCCCTCTGGCTGAAGTACTGAAGTATTCCTGTTACTTCTATGGATCTGTTTCATCTGGTGTTTCCTCATGACAGGTTGAATTGAAACGGGGCTTAAAACTGAATAATGTTAGTTATTCAGTGTAATTCTGATTCTGTTAGAATTATTTGGGATTATGTATTGGTAGGTACACAAGTTAACAACATATGCAACATAGGTCTAATTGTTTTATTGTGTTTATGTTACAGATTTAACCTTTTATTTTTATTATTTCATTTCATGTTATATCATTGGTGTCAGTTTGTAGTCATAAAGATGAGGGTGTTGTCATCAGTGCATCATTCTTTATCCATCATTTCGTCTCTTAGCAGGTACACCTCCTGTTTCCTTTCTTTTTTTAATCTTATTTCTACCCCCCTACAGGCTAATGTCCGTGTTTAAGCTTCCCTGCTGTGTGTTTCCCCTTTGACTCTGTGGTGCTGTTGTAGCAGCGCAGAGCTCAAGGTGGCTCACTGACATTTAGCTCAATCTCCCTTTGGGATCAGGTTACTGCGGCTTGTTCTAAGCACTGTGCTCTAATGCTAATAAAACACCAGTGATAATGCTGCGCCACCCGTGCAGAGGCACACACACACATCAACACACACATGCCAGTGCTCTTGCACAATGAGAAGGCAATTCTTGAAACTCTGGATTGTTACGGGGAAAGAATGATTATGTGTCCACGGTATCATGTATGTGAAGCCATTTGAGCTTGGAGTGAAATTTAATTCAAATCAAATCCTCTTTAATATTTTGATTGGTTGATGTTAAAATTAATTTTATCATTGTGAGAGAAATTTTCTGAAATCAAATAGTTTTGCAGGAATTAATGGTGTTAGTAGTTAACCTTTATCTGAAGGTGTTTCAGCAGTTCAATTATTTATCAATCAGGTTTTTATTGTAGTCATTTAAAAGGCTTGCACAAATGATCAGCTTAACACGGCTAATCTTACCTTGAATATAATTCAGGTAATATTCTAAGGTGTCATCGCTTATACTCATATGCATTGTTCTGTGGTTGCATTGTATATTTGGACTCAAATGCAGAGCATGAGGGGAGGTTTAGGAGCCAGAAGCAGACAAGGTCAGGGACAGAGCTAAAGTTTTCCAACAAGGCAGGCGACAAGCAAAGGATCGGGGACGAAAGCTGAGGACGGTAACCTGATAGCATGTAACATGTAAATAACTAGCCTGGAATGATAGACACGGTGGTACAAAACACTGTAAGACAGCCTGAGAGAAAGTGACTTTGTGTATATATACAGCGGTAGGCTGGGATGAGATTCGAAGCAGGTGGATTTGGCAGCTGACTGTGAAACAGATAGAGCTGATAACACAAGGCAAATGTCGTGTTTTCAGGAGTAATTGTTGACTGACGGTTATTTAAGACCTCGGGTAGCATAGTAAGGGCATATAGGTCTATCTACTGTATATTCATTAAAAGATACAGATAAATAAAGATGTCTTTTTTTCTGCAATTCCTCCAACTGCCAAAAGAGAGTAATACATTGGTCATTTTTACCTCGTCATTCATCCACCACCGACACTTAAAAGTGGATCACCTCCATTAAGGCAACACAAGAGCCTATTTTTTCATAATTTTAACTTAAATCTACTTTGTTGTTGTTTTGTGCCTTTTGTTACACCAGTCAGAAAGATTTATCTTCTCCGACATGTTCAGAACAAACAAAAATATTTTAAAATGTAATAATTTTAATGGTTGAATGTATAATATTTGGTGGCTTCTGGTGGTTAAAATGCAAGTTGTAACTAGTCTAGCTGGATGTACTTTGGCAGAATAAGGTTGAACATTTCCACTGCACAAAATTTATATTCTATTCCTTCTGCTATCAACACATTATCACTGTGAAGGTCCTCTTCAACCTCTGAGCTGCGCTACACCCTGAAAATGGACATATCTTCTTTTGTGTCATTTCCTTTTGTTGTGATGCAGTCATTTTAACATCATGTGCACATGTTCCACCAAAACAGCTTCTCTCCTGGTACTATTTTGCACATGCATAGTTGCAGCGTCTTGTCCTTAGCTCCACCCCAGAACTAGCCAAATACCCTGGGTAACTTTTACCCCTATTCTGGAGAGTGCCAGATCTATCTACAGCGCTGGCAGAGTATTAACAAAGTGTGGAGACAGGTCTGGCTATGTGAGACTGGGTTGTAAACAACTGAGTTCCTCTTGCCTCACCTTCCCCTACAGTGGCTGCTACTAACATGAAAACGAGTTCCACCTCATAGTTAGAAGGCCTTTCTGTGTGTAATTTTCCTGTTGTGGGTTTTCTCCATGTCCTACTTTTTCACTTACTATCAAAAACAGGTACATGTAAGTTAAATCTCCTCTAATGCCCCTAACCCCAGTACTGATGTAGATCTGGAGCCTCTGAACACCTTCAGTGACAGCTCACTGCTCCTAATGTGCTAATGCTAAACTCTAAGGCTAATGCTAATGCTAAATCAGATTTAGAATACTTTGTAAATCCCTGAGGAAATTGTGTGTGTAATGTAATACTACTGCTGTTGCTACTGCTAGGTGCTGTGTGCATATCAGAACAGGTAAAATACAGTGACCGAATTTCCCTATTGAAATAATAAAGCAAGTTAACCTTTAACCTTTAATGTGCTAAGTGCTAATAATAATGCTAGGCGCTGTGTGCAGTAACATATTTTTGTACAAGCATAATAAAATAAATGATCCATTAACCTATAAAAAATGGTTTGTTTGTTCTAGACATTATTAGTAGATAGAGAGATTACATACTTACTTAGAAGTATAAAACCAGACCTGGATAAAATAACAAACCTGAATAATTAAACTGTAAGGTGCAAACATAAACTGTAATGATCTGAATGATGAAGGTGCAAAATAACATTTGGTGACACTAATGCAATTTAATGTTGAATACAACCTGCAATAAAACATGAAAGGAGAAGAAGAAGAAATCTGGTCTAAACAACTGTAGAAACATGATTTTGCAACATTATTGCTGGATGGGACACTCCCTCTTAAGATATACATATCCCATTCCAAATTCAAATTCAACAGTTTATTTTGAGGTGATTATACACTAATGAAAGCATAATTATCATATTCCATTTCTGCAATTAGATCCCCCTAAATCTTACACTCCCAAATGTTAAAAAAAAAAAAAGTTATCTATGGAGGATTTAGCTCATAAAAACGCAAATCCAAAACTCAAGGGCTCAGATTTCACATTCTGCTGTCCCCTCAAATGATTATGTGCATAATGATTTGAAACTGGGATGGGGACAGGTTCAGTTGTGATGTAACACGTGTGTGTGTGAGCTTGTTGGCAGGCGGCTCGGTGTGGGAGGTGAGCGCGTCAGGGCTGCCTGCCTGTGGCTGCTCATCACTGTGATAGATACAGGAAGCACTTTGAGGCAGGATGACGAGGGCCAAAAGTAGCAGCAGAACACGCAGTAGTGTGTGTGTGTGTGTGTGTGTGTGTGTGTCTGTCTGTCTGTCTGTCTGTGTGGATGTACGTGTAGGTAGTGTGTATAGTGCATTGTATTATTAGCTGAGGCCGGGCAGCTGCGGTTTGAAGTGCCCCACTGTAACTGTACCTATAGCAGCAGTTGTGCTCCTCTGGTATAAATAGTGCAGTGGGCATGTGGGCAGGCAGCTATGACACAATGGCAGAATTTCAGTGTTCTTTCAGGGAGGTTTGAGAATGTGACACCCTGCAGGCAAGAACCCCCCTAGATGCTACAGCGAGGCTTGAAGGTTACATCAAGGTGGAAGTGGGTTTGCAGTGCGTGTACGTGCACTTTGGTGAATGAGTCTGTTTGAGGAAGCACAGGAGCAGTGATCATTCAGCCATTTGTCATTAAAGATTGAAGGTGGAATCTCTGGTAGCATTGAGCAGTGACGCTACAGGTTGTACGTATCTAACTGAATACCAAAGGCAGTCATTAGAGCCACTGTTTGTTTTTATCTATTCAGGCTTTATAGTTGTGGAGATATAAACTCTGGTCCACACTAAAACATAGTAATGTACCTCAACATTTGACACCACCTGCTATAAAACCTAAAAAAAGAAAAATATGAGCTCTGTAGAAACATAGTGACATCGATCACCTCCTCCTCTGTAGTAATAAATCTCTGATTCAAAGCTAACAAAAACGCCATTCTTGTTTCAGGTGATTGTCTCAAGAAAGTTGCAATACCTAAATGAGCCAAATGGGTCAAATTTACTAATACACCATTTCTATTCCATAAACATGTCCTCAGTCATTAAATGTTCTAATCACCGTAGACTGACTCAAGTCATGAGTTGCTTTAATTGTCTCTTGTGTCTTTAATTAATGTATCTTGAAGAGCACAGCAGCTTGGTAGAGACTGTTAGCACATATCAGTCTAAAATCGAAATGAAAATGAGTA
>JAPQRQ010000027.1:11309881-11326340 GCA_037367365.1 Apogon talboti | reverse complement strand
CTTGACTATTTTTACTTATAGGGAATGTAACACAATGCAATTTTAGGAAAAAAAATCAGTCTGGGGAGATTCAGCATTTTACTAAAACAAAGTAATGCACAATTGAAAAATTGCTCTTATATATGAATAAAAACATACATTTTTGCCGTAAAACACTAGCTCTTTAAATGTTTTTCTAATTTGCAAGTGACATAATGATAGTAACTAACCAAAACACATGAAATATGGGTCTTTACAATAGTTAAACTAAAGAAAGTCATGTAGAAAAATTCATTCTCTAACCTGACTGATAACAAGAGTTGTGCAACGGTGTGGAAAGATACATAATATTATTAAACAAGGGTATGAATTCAATATATTGTGTTGCTGTAATACCACAGCAAAAAAAATCTAAGTAAAGAAAATCAGTGCTGTAACCATACCTCCTTCAGTTTAGGTTGTTATATTAGATGTGAATAATGTTTACAACACATTAATATTAATTATATAATTTTTTAAAATTAATGATTGATACAGGTTTTGAGATTCAGTTCACAGAGTGTTTCTTAAACACTATTTCTAACAACAATATTTTATAAATATTGTGATTTTCATTATCCAACATAAGCGATGTAGTGCTAATGTTGGATAATGTGAACTCTGTAAAAATTAGTTTTGATGAATTTAATAAACTGTGGGTCTAACTATATGAAGGAATTTTGTCTGTGAGTTTGTGTGCGAGTACACTCATCTCTCCTGCCATCCCAACAATCTCTCACTTTAAATCTCCCTGTTCTCTCTTTCACCACGTGCCCATGAAATCTGTCCCTGGAAGTTGCCCAAGGTGAGCTGCACACCCTCAAGTAAGTACATCTCTGAGATCATGAAGTGAGGACACGCTGCAGCCTCTGGTGTTGCTGTTACATCACAAAATCTCAGACCTCCCAGAGATCCCACTCCCTCCCTCCTCCCACCAGGGGGGGGGGGAGGTTGGAAACTAATAAAGAGCCACTTCCTCCTGAAGAACTGTTTGAGCTTTGCCTCGATGCAGAGCCAACAAGACTCGAGAAGTACACACACATGCACACACGTACACAACCCAGTACTGTTTATACACACTGCAGTGTCTTCAATGTGGGTCCAGGATCAGAGTGGTGTTTCTGTTTACAGAAGACTGTCTGGTATTTTATGGGGTCTATGGTATCAAGAAAAGGCTTAGCGACAACTACCACCCTGCTTTTTAGAAATTTAAAGCAGCAGTGATGGTTTTTAAGAGTCAATGGGCAAGAACTCCATCATTACCTTTCATCTTATTGTAATTCAAGTGGTACACAGACTTCTACATCATTGTCTGTGTTTTCAGGCTGTAGAAAATCTACCATGTGATCCAAGTTTTTGTCCAATTACATTTATTTGGTTATGGGGTCAAATACATGATAAACAACCCCAATGTATCGGTCTAATATACTGTTAATCTGAGTCTTGGATATGTCAAAAAGTAGCAGCAATATGGATTTTATTACATTAGTGTATTTGTGTGAGATTTAAAAAATTTGGTTTCATTGCAAGACAATGAAGAATTTTATTGCCATGAGGGTTCTGCACTGCACAAAATCTACTAATGCAATCAAATCAGAGTTATTTATTTATTAGCAGTGCAAATCTTCAACATGCCCAATACTGAAATAAAATAATGCTACATCCCTCCACTGTGTATTATATGGAAAATATAGCATATTTTGTGTTGCCTTTTACCGTAAATAAAAGAATTGGGATTTCATAGTCAACCTAGCATTTAAATTGTTAAAATACTGAAAATTTAACATTTATTATTGAACATTTGGTAGTTGTGAGCATAGCTGTAATTTTTTAAGAGATTTGTACCAAAAAATATATATGATGATTTTATAGCAGTTTTTTTTTTTTAGATGTACATTTTTGCCTCAAGTGTCCCCAGAGGCTGCAAAAAGTGTCAATAGCATACAATAAACCTGTAACTAATATTAGATTTAAAAATATGTCATAAAAGAAATTCATTCCATTAGCTGTAACAGCCATAAAAAGAAAACTGAATAACACAGATGTTTTTAACAGTGGCTTCAGTTTTTCATAACAGCATGAAACAACATCAGCTCATTTATTTGCATATTTAGTCTTTTGATTTGGACTGAGAGGACAGAGCTGCAGAAGGAAGGTTTATGTCACACACTTGGCTCCTGCAGTTATAAATGTCATATTTGATCATGTAAGTGTGCATGTTTAATGGCATTTTTATTTTAAGGGTTGTTTACATGTTTGATCTGATCATATTTAACTTCTTGCTGTTCATTTTCTCATTATAATTCAACAGTTTCATTTGTTCTTACTGTATTGTTTTATTCCTTTGCTGAATTGCCTTTTTTATTTTTTATTTTAATCACCACTGATATTTGCAGAAGTATCACTTGACTACAGCATATTGTAAATGAGTATCTAAATATATCCAGAGAAAAAGCAAATATTTAAGTGGTCACTAGTACAGTATTACATGTTTGTATGTGTTTGCATAATTGTCCTTAACAGCAACGTATTTCAAGTGGTCATGCAGGTTTGTGTTTTTTTAATGCCGAACAACAATATATTTACCTACCGCAGCTTCTGGGCTCACAATTGTATTATATACTTTGAAATATACTGCATTTTTCACAAGTATTACAGTATTTCTAGCCTGAGGAAGAAAGTATTACATTTGACATTAATGATGGAAGATTTTGTTTACATAAAATTGTGTCATTTGTGAATTGTGATGTGTTCAGAGGCCTCATGAATTCAGAAAATGGTACAATTATCTGACTGAAGCAAATATATGGTGGGCAGGAAAACAATGAATTAGTTTCAGTGAAGGCATCAAGTAGAATCCATGACTTGAACATGCACGGAGATGGGAAAATAACCTATTATTGTAAAAACCAAGCAACACCTACTGTATGTTTAACTTTATAGGTAGATATAGATGTAGATAGACTTTATCTTGAACATAAGTAGGCAAAAGAAATTACCAATTTAAATTATATGGAAATACATCAACCAAAAAAAGAAAAACAAATGTCATACAAATGTATAACTATTTCATTGTGACTATACTTTATGTCTGTAGGGAGAAGCCGAGTTTATATTGTCCTTCCTCAAATTTATATGATTTGGCTTATCAGCGAATGTATACAGTCCATAACAAAGAATTAGTCAGTCAATAAATTAGAAATGATTACATACCATCACTAACTATTATTGTTGTACTCCTGTTCATTCTCTGGAAAATAAGGTTTTTATACATCATTTTAAATTTTGTGATGTTTTCACACTGTTTTATATTTGGTTCAATTCTATTCCACAAAATGACTCCACAACATGAAATGCACCTCTTTTTAAGATCTGTGCAGAGCTGTGCAGATTTAGTGAAATGTTGTTTCATATTTAACATTAACTTTAATGCTTGAACAGTACAATTTCAACCCTGAAAGTGGAATTTGATTAAACATACTGTCAATCAATGTAACAAAATATTATCAGTAGTAAGTCTAAGATTTTAGTTTTCGTTTCTATGACTTGTTTTTTTTCTATTCAATACATTTACACTCTGACTATACTAATATTCTATGGTGTTTTTGTATGTTTATGTATATGATCACAATCCTGCAGCTTTAAATAAATTAAAAAAATAAAAGACTTCTTTAATGCAAAGGTATGGCTGCAGAAAGTGCTTATATTGACCAGACAATCAACCCATAATTATAATGTGTGTATGTGTGTGTTTCCCTGGCAGGTTAGTTGAAGGAGTTTGTCATTCCCAGAGCTTCAGAGTATATTTAACCCTGTGGCTCCCCGCCGGATGGCCCTGCCATATAGGGGCCTGAGCGCGAGCCGGCTGGGAACGACATGGTGCTCAGGGCTGGAGAAACAACGCCGATGACAGAATGATAGATGAGCAAGATGGAGGGACTCCTCTGTGAAGAAGATGAAAGAGGGAGAGAGAGAGAGAGAGAGAGAGAGAGAGAGAGAGAGAGAGAGAGAGAGTGTGTTTTGGAGGACAAAGACCTCTGTATTTATCACCCAGCATCTCTTGTTTATCGACAAGACACGGAGGCGGAGTTCTTGTTATTTGCATTTCACTTCTTATCTCTAACAGAATAAAAAACAGACAGTTAAATTGACTCGCAATTGATTGGAGGCTTTTATCTGCTGAAATAAACTGTCAAGTTTCACACTTAAAGTGACAGTGAAGTCCATTGTAAAAAAAAAAAAAAAAATTCATCACACAAACTCAAATGCACTAACACTTTAGAGAACACACACTCCAAAAATACGCCGTCTGTGCAGCTAGAACTCAGCAGCTGAGTGGATGTATGCATGTATGTATCGGGAAAACAAGTTAAATAGCAGCAACCGTGAAAGAGAATATAGATATGTGACCTTGCAGACACAAGTGTCAATATTTCTGAGCATGTCACAGTATGTTCAAGTGTGAATGTGAGACAGATAGACAAACAGACAGACAGACAGACAGACAGAGTGTGTGGAATGCATCAGACAGGTGTGTGTGGGCATGCGACTGTGTGTATGTGTGTGCACGTGTAAGTGTGTGTGTGTGTGAGTGTGTCTGTGTAACAGGTGTTTAACTGGAATGGTGTTAAGCTTTAAGTGCTGTCCCATCCCAAGCCCTATTCCTGGGGTACACACACATACACACAGACACACACAGACAGACACACACATGCACCTACACCACTACTTCATCAACAGGAGGATATTTAAACTGAACCTCGCATAAGCTGAATAATAAAGAATGGGAAGCACAGTGTTTGCATTCTGGCTTCTTGCATCCTCAACACGCAAACAAGCAACTATGTATAATTAAATGTTGTTAATTATAATTCTCACATGCATGACAAGTATTTTTCTACACTTTAATAACTAACTGTAAAATCCTGTGATGTAGGTGTGAAGCATTCTGCATAAATTGTGTAACGCAAATGCAAAACAGCTGACCCATAGCTCAGTGTTTATTCTAATTCTATTATTCCTCTAAGAAAGAAAAAAAATATATTATCGCCAAATACTATAAATTCCATTTATATTATGATCCATTACATCCATATTTTACATCTTGTGATCTGTCAGCATTAGTATTGGGATAAAGTGATGCTCCCTTTTGTGATTATTTAGCAATAAACTGGCAGCAAATGAAGATGTTTCCAGAAAATCCAGTAGAACATGTGGACCTGTAAGTTGCAGCCATTGTGTTAAAGAGGCACTAAGCTATGACTCTTTGCACCTTTTTCATATCTCATTTCATCTCAGTTGCAAATTCTGTGACATTGACTCCACAATGTAGTAACAAATACATAATTTTTACTTTTTGCCTTTTGGGGATGTTTTTAACAGTCGTGATGTATCATAGATAATCATCATATCATATATCAAAGTGTGTGATGACTCATACAAGATTACTTGTGTAATTTAATTCATTTTTGTTTGGATTTTCTTGAGCGGATGGAAAACAAATTTCCCTTTGGGATAAATAAAGGTGATCTGTATGTATCATGACAACTGTAACCATGGGAACGTTGTGAGTTGGTCTGTGATTCCCCACCCTTAGGCAACACATTAAAATCCCATTCAGGTTTGGGGATCTGTTTTAGTATGTCTGTCCTTGTACATAAATGTGAAAAACAGTTAAATAGAGAATTAAAATAAATAAATAAATAAATAAAAAAAATCCCATTTAGAATCATGCTTATGTATTCACAGTACTGTAGAAAATTAGTACCTGCAGAGCTCACACGTCAAGTAGAAATGACGCAAGTTGTGTTCACTGTGCTGCCAATAAAGAACAAAATAGAACATTCACCTGCAAGAATAGAAAAACAATTGGCCAAAGTATCAGGAGTGAATTGTAGTTTATTTACTGTACATGCAGCCAGAAGTTTGCACATAACCGGGGCCATGGCTGTTGGATGATGACCCCAGGGCCCATAAATCAGCTGCAGTATGCGTGGAGCTCGATTACCGCTCCGGAGCTGGAACCAAAAGAGCCGGGTGCTGAAAGAGGAGCCAAGTAAATAGTATAACAGTGAGTCTATCACTGTTCATCTAGAACAATTCTCTGTGGGAGCGTATGATGGGCACTCAGAGCAGACAATGGCCATGGCCTTTGAGGAAAATAAAACCCAATACATGTGAAGAGATTAAATGTTTAAAGCCACAATACATGGAAATATTAAAGCACGCATATTCTTAGTAAGAATATTGATTCCTCATCAGTCATTATAAAGCACTTATGTCCATATTCTACAACTACTGGACCGTTAAGCATTCCTTAAGTCATTTCTTAATTACTGCTTTTTGACTGTATGTCAAGAAGTTGCTTCCAAACTGATATTTGTATCTTGTGTTCACAGCCACTTAAAGTTTCGTGTTGTTTTATGAAAATAGAACGTACTTATTAAGTGTGAAAGGAGAATAGCTCATTTTGTTGTAGAACATTATTAAACAATGCACAAAACTGAGCAGTAATTATTATATAATCAATGGAAAACCTAGTCATTTGTTTGTGATTGCTGAATTTATGCAAATGAAGTTCACAGAAAATGAGGTAAATTTGACATAATTTTGCAGAGTTAATATGCTACTATTTAGGTGAAAAGAAATGTAATGGTGAATATGTGTGTTACCAAATGTAGCTGAAACAAATTCTATATTTGTTTTTTGTTTTTTTTGTTTTTTTTGAGGTAGTCCTTGAGATTAGAAACTAAAAAAGAACATATCAGAATGTGTATTTCTCTCTCTGTTTGTGTTTTTACTGTCTTTAACAGCCTTGAAAATCGATGCAATTGACAGTAGAAGGGGTCACAGCTACAAAGGGCCGCAAAAAATAGTTAGCTGAACAGAAGGTCTCATTTCTCCAGAGCCGGTTGACAACACTTCCTATTAATAGTGAGGATTGTCCTTGGGTATTTTTATAAAAGGAGATGGGGTTTGGATGTGAGTGTGTGAGCGCGTGCATAGGGAACGTAAGGCAGAAGCGGATGAGACTTTCTCAGAGGAGACACAGAGGAAAAAAACTGGCGTTACAGCAGCCTTACGCACGGATCTGCTCATGCGTCAGACTTGAATCACTCCCTCCAGATCTTCTCCAACCTTCTTGATGTCACTTATTCCATGTATCTGTGTTTTTGTCTGTCAGTTTCTCCACTGTGCTGGCCCACACTCACACACACTCACACACACTCACTCTTGGTCTATTTTTATCTTTCTGTGGGGTTTGACAGTAGAGTTCGGTCAACCCCTCGCCTCACCCCAGCTCCAGGCCTTACAAGGACCCCCCTGTGGACACGGTCGCCTGGCAACCAGCCGTGTTTGCACCTAAGCTGTGAAGGTCCAGCGCACGACCTGCACCTGCCCTCCATCATCTTAATTATACGATCCCCCATCATCCTCCTGTTTATCATCAGGGTTGTGTGTGCCAGCGTTAGTTAGAAGTACTAGAGTTATGTAATTAAATTAAAACTGTTAGAAAGTAAAATACTGGTGATTATAAAGGGGGAGCATCCAAATACATTGTTTTCTGCGACTATGCATACGCAGTTATTAATTTTTTTTCTCCACTTTCTGATTTATATTTATACTATTTAAACTTTTCAGCTTTATTGCCTCTTTAAAAAACTATCAGAAAAGTAATCATAAGTTACAGTGGTGGCCAAAAGTATTAAAAGACCTGACAGACCTGAAGATATTGACCTTTTTTGCCTTCAAAATATAATTTAATTTCATAATGTTCATGAAACATGCAGCTGTCTTACTATTTTAATACATTTTTAATTTTAATATTTACTTAATGAGCAGAACAGGCCTTGTACATTCAATAGAATCACATCACACATCTGTGTCCTAAAACTCTTCATCACCATCAATTTAACCATGATCACATCTGACAATGATTATTTTTTTATTTGGCTTCTTCTGTGCAGGAACATGATTGTGTGAAACTGACAGTGAAATAGGCCTGGCTTGTTTATTGTAGTAAAATGACCTGAACCTCCTTATGATGGCTCTATTCTATGGTTCATAGAGCATAATGATGACTTTGTAATATATCACTTGCTGTAAAAAAACAGATGACACCTCCTAAATATGTCAGGTATTCTAATAACTTTGACCACCACTGTACACTCGTGGCCAAAAGTTTTGGGAATGACACAAGTTTTGTTTTGCAAAATTTGCTGCCAATTTTGACACTGAAGAACAATTAAGAGCATTATATAGGTTTCCGATAAATTTAGTGACAAATAAATTACATTTAAGCAAGCAATCCATTTGTGTCATTCCCAAAACTTTTGGCCACCACTGTACATTACCCTGATGACGTTTGTAAAATAATTACTTACCTTTGTAACAGCCACAATTTACAGTATGTGTCAAATAATACATTTCAGAAGTAACCTTCCCAACAATTGAAGATAAAATATAGTCTATGATGTTAAAAAAAAAGAACTAAAAAGCTTTAAGATGTTGGAACAATGCATCTTATGTCCTGGTTTTTTATAGATGAAAATAAAATGTGACTTTTTAGCACATTTGGTGCTATATAAAACTGCTAAAGCAGGTTGATCGCTTCTCACAAACACAATGAAAAGTGTGCAATGAAGTGCTGAAAAAGATAAAGCTGTGAAAAATTACAGGACTGTATTCATGTATGTGTATGTATGAGGCAGAGTAAATATGCAGAAGGCCTGTATAACAAAAGGACTGTGTAGAATCTGAAACATTTTTATGAAGATTTTATAAGTGGGTGGATCTAACAATATGATATTCTTATTATAAAAACTGTGGGCAAAACGTTCATTTATCTGATCATTTCTGAGCCCCCTGCTTCATAATCCAATATTAAATCATTAATTATCATGGGTTTGAAATATAATGCGATACAATATTAAGAAGAATATTAAGAAGTTCATATGAAGTAAAATAGAACTCATTATCAGACACCGGAAATAATGCAGTCCTTTAAAATAACTGGTGATATTAATTTTAGAGAGCGTATCCTTGCAACACCCTCAATTATCCTCCCAGGACCCACTGTCCACGTATGAGGACAAGAAATTCACAGCTTTATACAAAAAAAAAGAAAAGAAAAAGAAACAACTGTCCACCGCAAATGACATTCCACAAAAATTTTAAAGAATGCATCTGAAAAAACTGTTGCATCATGATGTTTCCAATATAAGCAATTATTTAATTAAAAAAAGCCAAAACTCAAAAAACCTGTGGGGCTCCCGGGTCTTAGGAGGTTAAAATTGATAAAAAGAAATAAAAAAAAAACCAAAAAAAACAAAAAACACTTTTATTCTTTATAATGAAGTGTAATAAAGACAACTATGCGCTGAAAGGTTTAATCATCATTATCTCTGCAGTCACCAGTGCAATTATCAGTGTGAAAATGATCTCCACAGTTATTATCTTATTCACAATCACCGATGGTATGAATCATCTTCATCACCATCGTTTATTTATTTGTCTTATTACTATTTTACAGCGAGTCACCATTTCACCCAATTTCGCCCCGACGCCCGTCACTGTCAGGACGTCCAATTAGGTTAATTGTGGCAGAGAGGCAAAGAGGAGGCAGCTCAGAGAGTGACAGTGAGCAGAGATAATGAAGGCGAGGCTAGAAGGAGAGTGGAGGAGCAGAAAGGTCGAGGCCATTAGTTAGAGACAGCTGCTGGAGACAGAGTGACATGTTGGAGGACAGGAGAGGAGAGCACAGTCACCACCCTGTTGCAAAGGAAGGAATAAATATCAACACCGTCTCAGGACAAGAATGTATCACTAAATTAATGGGTGGCTTTAGACTCCTTCAGTGAGAGGAGATGAGTGGGGAAAGAGGTACACTCCTCAACAAGGCATTAGTAGGTCATTATGTGGAGATCATTTATCTATGAATGAGTAAGTGTAGCTGTAGAGCAGCATCTGTAATGGAGTTTAACTCATAAGGACCCACACAGCCACTGGCAAAAACAAGCATCTACTAATATAAAAGGTTTAATATCTGTTGATCCACTAATCCTATCAATACATGTAAATAATTGGTCTAAAATATAGTCTCTCATCTTTTCATGGTTATCAGATATGACCCATTTGGACGTTCAGAGGTTCCGTAGTTACCGTGGAAACACTGTCATCTTCTACAACACTGATTCACTAGTAAAACAAATGGAGTTGGATCAATGACAGTGGATGGACACACTTGTTTTTGCGTTCAGTTGCAGAATAAGTAACTTTTTCTTCAGTTTTCTCTCTTTTTGATATTACATCAGTCAACTTTAGCCTGAGCTTTTATGAACATCTACATGATCAGTATAAGAAAATAGCTGATTTTCATTGAAGAATGCAAAACACAGAGGATAATATTGTAATAAATGGTGACATATCACTAAAGAAAGGTTCAATAGAGAAAAAATCATTTGGGAACTGACACAAAAGTAGCACTGGTTCTTTATAGGTTAAGAATCATTTTTAACTATGAATAGCAGAAGATTGTGGCTTTGATGTTTTCTATATCATAAGAGATGAGCCAAAAGATTCAGTGCTGATAGAAGTAAAAATTTAAAAAAAGCAATTGCCTGGATTTAACTCTGCAAAAAGCTCCTATCCATCCACTGGATAATTACTGCAGTGATTATTATGTTTCAGCTACAACAAGTTCTTTCACCCTAGTTTTTCATTTCTTAAACAAGAATCATTATGATGTAGAGCAGGGTCATGTGATCTGATGAGTCCAGACTGACCCTGTTCCAGAGTGATGGATGTATCAGGGTGAGAACAGAGGCAGATGAAGTCATTACCCATCATACCTTGTGCCTACAGTACAAGCCTGGAGCTTCAGTTGGTCAGATTTATGTTCAGCGACGTTATGTCCGAAAATTCTGGAATTTAACGTTGTGGGTGGGATCTTAAACCAGACTTCAAACTGTCCGTTTCGACAAAGTGTTCAGTTATAGTGGACTCATGTGACCCTGAACCAGGACTAGGCTGACTGGGCCCAGATCTACTGAGAACCTCATTATTTCGTTTTCTTCTTCTTATTGTATACATCACTAACTTTGTGTCTTCCCTCTCCTGGAGTTTGTACTTTTTCCTCTATGTCCTCTCTCTCCCCGCTCTTTTCTCCAGGCGTCTGTGGAGCTCTAATTCCTGATCTGTGGTTCTGATCTCCAGCCGGCCCACACAGATGGTCTCATACCCTGATTCTGTCTGAGGTTTTTTTCTTTCATAAAGGAGGCTTTTCCTCCCTGCTGTTGCCCTGGGCTCGCTGTTGGAAAATGTGTTTGGTTTCTTCTCTGTGAAATATTTCACGGCCTTGACCTGAATTTGTGTAAAGCCTTGACATAATCATGATCAGTACTATACAAATAATATGGAACTGAAGTGAATATCCATTTATATCCATTTTTATTTGCAGTGAAAAAACAATGCTCTGATCACAAATCTGCTTCTTCAGTTTATGGACTTCTGTAATCTCATTTATGCTGACGTATTTGGATTGGGTTATTATATTTGTAGAATGCTTTTTTGTGAAACAACAGAACCCAAAAACAGTAAGAAACCAATGGGTTAATGTGGTTAATATGCTGTTATTTGTTTCACCTAATGTATATCATCTTCATCTTAGAAACTGCTAAAGCTGTCAGACAAATGTAAAAAAAAACACACTTGTTTCTGAGATATAGTGAAGCGGTAACATAAATGGCATAAAGGGGAAGAATGGTTGTACATACATTGTTTGCTGTGACAGGTTTCTGCAGTGTTATGAGTCAATACTAGTTTACATTTAATGCAGTGTGTTGGAAATGTATTCATTTATTGATTTTTTGCATTTATTTAGTGTACTTTACCCTGCTGTTGAATGCAGAATATAAAAGTTTATCTTCTTGTTGCCCATCAGCACAGCAGCATGACCACAGTGGCTGATTTACTCTCATAACTGAATAAAAATCAGCATCACAGGATAATGGTATTGTGATGACTCATTTATTAAAGTATAGAAATCGTTTACAGCTCACACAAGCTACAAAAACAACTCCTTCTAAAGTATTCATCTGTAAAATCAGCACTTTTCCCAAAACTGGAGAAATTCATTCAATCGATCAAAGCAGAGGCATTCTTTTAGACATAAAGGGTCTCAGAGTAACATCATTATAGTTTTAATACATGGACAAAAATCTGACAGACATTCCATTCCAAGAGCAATAAAACATATTCAGTGTGACGTGAAGAGTCATTCACAGGGGACAAGATGGCAAAGTGTGGACGGTTAGTTCACATTTAACCCATAAAATAAGAGGAAGAACATGCGTCTAGGAAATGTATGGGTACAAGAGGGATGGCGTTGTAGCAACACAGGGTTAAGCTCAACTCATTTTCATTTCAGAAAGTGGAAATTCTATCAAAAAACATAAAAATGTACAAATGTTAGATGTATATACAGCAAAATATAAGGAAGAAATGTTCCAGTTTAAAGCTTTTCTCGCGAAAATCACAAGTATGGACAAGTAGGACGTCACTGAGGCTTATTTCAGTCTAAAATCACATATTTATTAAGATATCTCTGTAAAGAAGTGACTAAAAGTGAATATTGTCACAAATAAAGCTGAAGAAATCAGTGATTTGAAAGTGAATTCAACTCAGTCCTGTGTCGGATGTTTTTTTGATCTTTACAAAACGATAACGTAAACAGTGAAACAGTGAAATGATGAACTGATTGTCAGGCTGGTTTGATGTCGAGTCAATGTCGCGTAAGTATGAATAAACAGAGGGACAGATGAAGGAGTGGGTCATTTAACTTCCACTCTGGCCAGCAGGGATTGTCAGGGGCCCACTGAGAGCACACACACACACACACACACGCACAAAACGCAGACACACATTCACAAACACATAAAGCACGCCCACATATACACAAAGCATGGGCACATACATACACATGAACATAGTCCAGTTCTTTCTCATTGTCATATGTTTGTTAGTAGCGCATTACACATAAAATATCTGGATTATAATAAGATGACGAGTTAGAAGAATATGCTTTACAGAAAGTAAAATTCTGCCAATAGTTAAACTGCTCTTTTAAAGTCATAACAATACAAGAATTCTTATAAAAAATGTCTGTGTGACATTTCTGTCTGCAATAATCACTGTTATATAAAATCTATGTGTGGGTTTGTTTGTGTGTCAGGTGACGTGCCCTATAGGTTGCTGAAGAGTTCATTTTTCTTGGTCCAGTCCATGGGTGGGGCCCTCTTGTTGGAGCGTTTCTTGTGAGCGAGCTCCTTGACCTGCTGAAGGGTCATGTTGAGAGCTGGGATGGCATCGGTGATCAACCCCTGGAGAATGAAACAGTTTTTACTTTAGTTGCTTGTTATTCTTAACTCATAAAGACCTGAACATACACTGGTGACCAAAACCATCTACTGATCTAAACTGTTTAATACCTGTTGATCCACTAATCCTATCAATACATGTAAATAAATGGTGTAAAATATAGTTTGTCGTCTTTTCATGGTCATCAGATATGACCCATTTGGACGTTCAGAGACGCCGCAGTGAACATCGAAACACTATTGAACTCTCGTTCTGCGTGCATTTATGAGTTATGAGACATTTGTGAATATTTCTGTGTACATTTGTGTATCCTTCTGTGTGCATTTATTATTTATGAGACTGTTCTAACTCCATAGTCATCTTCTACAAAATTGATTCACCAGTAAAACCCATGGAGTTGAATCAATGACAGTGGATGGACACACTGGGTTTATGTTCAGTTAATGATATAATTCGCTGCAAAAGTAACTTTTTTCCTCAGTTTTCATTGGTTTGATATAATAACCATTGAGCTTTTATGAACATCTACATGATCAGTGAATTAAATATAGGGAAATACATTATTTTACCTGAAAAAAAAAAACATGCAGAGGATAATATTATAATAAATGGCTATAAATGACTTAAGAAAGGTTAAACATTTGGAAACTTCCACAAAAGTAGCACTGGGTGTTCATGGGTTAATATTACATTGTATACACTTGACCATCATTCCATTTATTTAAGCAATAACAGAAGAAAACATTAAAAGTGAGTGAATACCTTTTATAGTCACTGTATCTCTACAATATTGATTCACCAGTAAAACCCATGGAGTTGGATCAATGACAATGGATGGAGACACTTGTTTTATGTTCAGTTAATGATATATTTGCTGAAAAAGTCATGTTTTCTCTGTTTTGATATAATTATCTTTGAATTTACATCTAAATTAAATATAGGAAAATACCTGATTTACAATGGAAAAATGCAAAATACAGAGGATAATATTAATGATGATAAATCACTTAAGAAAGGTTAAAGAGAGAGGAAAAACACTGGCTCTTTATGGGTTAAAATACTACAGTCAGATTGTTGATCGGTGTTAACAGTGGGGGTACCTCAGGTGGGGTGTTTGTGGGCGGGGTTGTAAGCGAGGTGTTGGACGAGGCGTTGGATGGAGAAGGGCTGACTGACAGTTTTGAGTCCCGCTCCGCCTCCTTGGCTCCTCTACCGTTCATCTGTGAACACAAACACTCATCAGCCTCACTTCATTAGATCTACTGCCAGAGCCTTTTGACAAAGAGAAATGAGAGAAAAATAACACCTCAGCACACACGAGTAGAAGTGGAATGCACTCCCATTTACTTTACTTTATACTTCTGCTCCACTCTATCTCTGAGGCAAATATTGTACTTTTTACTCCATTACATGCACCTGAAAACTTTAATTACTTTTCACATCAGAGTTTCTCATCCCCGTCCAGTCCAGAGAAAACACTCATCACCGAATGTTCAGTGTTTGTGATAAACTGAGGGATTAAATATTCCTTTATGGATTGAGAAAATTCTCCTCCTTAAGCTAAATAAACTCTTTTAAAACCCTCTTGGATTTGCTGCAAAGTACACTGTCACAAAGCTGAAAACAGGGTGAGCTTAACAGAAGTTTTTGGAAATACGTGGTTCTAACAGGACAGTGATGCTATAAATGTGATGATCTTGCAGAACATGATGCATTGATTAAACTGTGTAGATTAAACTATACCATAGTATGCAACATATATTTAAGTGAGCTCAACCTCAAACATCTACAACAGTAGAATGCAACAAATACATCAACAAATGAACGCAAAAACACTGACAAGGACCATTTCATTGCATGTTAACTTTTCATTTTCCTTTTTGCTGATAATTCTTTCAATAAGTATGGTTTTGGGTGCAAAATGTTTTACTTGTAGTGGAGTATTTTTACGGTATTGGTACCATGTATTAATGAGAAAACATTTACTCCTGCTTTCCTTCCTCTTTTGCTGCAGTACCACATCACACCACCAGGAGGCAGTGCTGGATTTGAGTTGGATTTTCTGAATTCTCTTACCATACCTTGCAAGTCTACTATTAATAGCAGCTGTGAAGGGATATTAACAGATTCTCCGCTTCTATTAGCCCTTTTTCTGAACAAACTGAACGGAATAAGACCAAATGGTTATTGTTCTTCATGTCTTCAGATCTACAAGGAGTCTAATGGGCCAAATACAGCAGTACAACCCTGACCTGTTGAACACTTACCAGTGAGAGATTTTTCATCTTTGGCTTTTAATTCGGACATGTTTTCTTTTAAATCTAACATTCGAAATTTAAGTAATTGTCCATGTTTTTTATTTGCTGTGTTTCTCTCAATATATATATATATATATAACATATATGCCCATGTTACTGAGAAGGCAATATATAATCCCAAACATACATGAAATAAGATCAGTAACATGTATATATACTGTCTTTAGTCCAAAAAAATAGTAACTTTTGTTAGACCTGCATGTGCATGTTTATGTTTAGTAAATCACAAGCATTTATCATATGATTTATCAAGCGTATATCTGATTAAAATGATGGTTTCATTGTGGTTGATGATGGCTTATTAATTCAGGATATTATGAGGCGACTTAATGTCAGTAAACATGGTCAGGAATTTTTTTTATGCACAAATATAGATATGGATATAGATATGCATGTTGTGGTGGTACTTAAAAGGTCTGGAATATGTAGTATATAAATGTTCTGGAAACACTGGGTCAGACATCATATATATATATATATATATATGTGCACATATAGAAATCCACATAACATGTACTGTACGTATGGGTGAGCACCTCCAGCCTTTTGTTCCAGGCTGCAGGAAGAGGCCTAAAAGTTATCGCAGTTATCGTGGCTCCAGTTCACTGAACATGAGCCTGTAAAACCTGTCGGACTCATGGATTTTTAACCCACCTTTTCAACTTCCTGACGTCTAAGAACTACACCTTTCTCCCTTTCCCCTCACAGATGACCTATCCTCGACCTACCCCCCCCCCCCCCCCCCC
>JAPQRQ010000027.1:11292810-11309400 GCA_037367365.1 Apogon talboti | reverse complement strand
TCGATCTACATGGATGGACAGGTGAGTTAAGAACGTGTCCCTTCACTGCTTTCACAAGTTAAAATGGCTGAAATGTGTACCCCCACCCCCACACCTCTTCAACCTTTAACCAGCATCTGTTATGTAACAATACAAGGAACATGGACCTCCGCTGCTGCACATACAGTCCCGGAGTAACGGGAAGCCTGGGTCACTTTGCATATTTGGCTGAAAGCCCAAGAGGAAGGCAGCCACAGTAGGCACAGCGGTTTCTTTTAGTATCTGTTCTTCAGACCAGAGTTATCTCTGACTTGTCAATACTGATGTTCACTTAGGAATTAGACACTCTGGTAACCTGAGAGGAACCCAGACAGCATGTCTGTGAACCCACAAACAACTGAAAGAAGAGCTTAGGAAGCACACATCCAGTTTGTATTTTTGCTGGATTATACAGTCCTTTAAATCTCTGTGTGCTTCTGCCTCTTTCAGTAAGTGGCAGTGTGTCCTTGGGATTATGCCAAAATACTTCAACAGGATTAAGAGGAAGCTGCTACATTCTCTATGCCTCCAAGTTAAGCTTTTTAGACCTATGTTTTGTTGCGCGTTACACCATAAACGTAAGGTTAGGTGACTTTATTGGGTGATTTTATTTAGTTGTTTCTATCTGTCCTTGGTTAAACACTTTCAAATATTTCAGAGTTAAAGGAGCGCAGCCTGGGTGGGGTTTTCGACAGCGCAGCATACAATGAACGGCACAACCTTTAGACAATCACAGGAAAGTACGCTCTGTACACATCTATGATTAATCGCTCACTTGACTCATTTCTCTGATGTGGTGAAGCACAACAGGCCATGCCATCTTGAAATTATGGCGCTTTCAAACACAATTTGACCTTGGCATACTGCTGTGCCACCCGAGGAGCTACAGAGTGTTCAAAGCTGAGAGCTGAACTAATATTGTCCTGGAAGGAGATGGTGTGCTGGTGAGGAGGGAAGTTGCCGCTGTGAGAAACGAACAGCTCTTCAAACACTTTTAATTCCCACTTTTAGCTTCGCTCTAGCTGTGCAGCAGATTTCCAAACCAAATGATAGCCCTATGTGTGGCATCAAACTCTAATTCTCTCGGTGTCTCTCTGAAATGTATCTCAGTCTGGTATGTTAATGTGATGAATAAAACTAAATTGGCTCCGATTGTTGCTGCTGGAAAAATTATAGCTCGACATCAAATGCCACCACTGCTGAGTCCAGGAAAGCTCTGTCTATTGTTAGTTATAGTGAATATCAACTGTATTCAGAATTTGCATGAATGGGATGATGCTATATAAGAAAAAAAGAAAAATATAAGGGATCATTTGAGCAAATACAGCCACTATAAGTTAATGTGTGCATTAATTTTTAATTTGCTCTGTCTTTTTGATTGTTATCTCTGATTGTAGTGATTGTGAGACCTACTTTTACTGAAAGTTGTTTTGTTTCTTGGCTTATATGTGTGGTGCTGTGTATTAATTGTCTGCTCTAATAGACAGTAAACCTGTATTCTATATAAACTGCTGTTAAATCTTACCTTCTCATCCATCCCTCCATTACTGACAGGCTCAGGCAGTGGACCTGTGAACACAAAAACAACAACAAAACATCAGTTACATACTCATCATACAGTGTAATCTAAAAATATATTAGGTGTAACGGGCAACTCTGGGAAAGAAAAAGAGCAATAAATACAGTAATTACTAAAACCTCAAGAATTACAGAAAGAAACAGAGGTCACAATTGTGATAAAAACAGGCAATCAAGTAGAATAATAAAAAACAGAACCATTAAGGATAATTAAGGCAATTAAAATATATTGCAATCAGCGCAACCTAGCACAGATAGAAGTAAAACACTAAAATGAGAAGTGAAATAAAAATTTAATTCACCCTTGGGATAAAAATGAGGCAAGCTTAAGCTTTTTTTTTTTTTTTTTTTTACAAACTGTTCCAGGTGCACAAAGAATAAAACTCGACTTTCCAACATCAGAAGAAACAGCTGGCACCTGCAAAATGTAATGAAATCTTTTCAGCACGTTCAACATTAAAAGACTGGAATGAGGAAAGGTCAGGAGGTGATAGATCACTAAGTGCTTTATGAATGACAAAAAGACAACTCTCCTTTGTATAGGAAGAAAAATCACACCAAGATTAGAGCTCAACCGCCTATAAATAACTTGTCGAACCCTTCCGGTTCCATTGTTCCTCAGGTTGTGTGTAATGATACCTACAGTCCTCCAGTCCCAACCTGTTCCACTGAAGCTCCTCCACCAACACAGCAGATACATCCACTCTTTATGCAGCTCACCTTTCACTACACGGACGCCTACTCCGTTACATAGAGCAGGTATGAGCAGATCATCTATTATTCACTTGTGGTTCGTCTTCTATGAGATGTTCACTGACCCTCCTCATGATCCGCTCTACTTCCCCCTCCTCCTCCTCCAATCAATCCGGACCCATCAGATAGTGGCACCAGGACATTTTCCTTTGGGACTTTTGTCATGAATTTCTGTCATATAAAAGTTTAATTCTTCCTACAAACAACAGTTTTATAGTTCTGAGATTTTCATAAATTATTATTATTTAGTTTTTCAGTTTGGATTTTGATTTCAGTTACTCTTTTTGTGCATAAACGCTGGTTATTCTATTTTGATTTTGAGAAACTGAGTTTTTATGTAGTTTTAAAATTTAATAGTTTTTAAGTTTAAATCGTCAAGAATTAAGAAGAAACCAGAAAGGATGAAAGAATATGATTCACTAAATATGATTTACAGATTATTTATTGACTTGAATGCAAATTGAAGGGGGGACAAAAACAAAGCTGCTTTTGTCTGCCACTCTGTTTAGCTTTAATCCATGCCGCATTGTTAGGTGCAGTTTTTTTTGTCAGTATTTTGTTTAAGTATAATAATCCTATGAGCAACACTCCTCCGTCACACCCAAGAAAGGGAAATGTAGTCCTACAGCTGGTGATGTCTGATGGTGCCATCATGACAGAGGTCACACACATCCCTTACCTTCCATTCTTTGATCCTCTGCAGTGTTTTGAGCTAATGATAATCTGTCACTGTAGATAACAGCCAGTCCTTCAGGATTAATCTGAAAACCGAGTCCTCGGGTCTTCTCAGTGTTTCTGTCCTGAGTCTCTTCTCAGTCCCAGTAAGACTCCAGCTTCAGCCTGAGAGGCCACTTGGAGCGAGTGCCTTGGAAACCAAACAAAGGTACTGGCCAGTGTGTGTGAGTGTGTGTGTGTGTTGAAGTTAAGAGTCAGCGCAGGCAGGTGCCCTCTGAGTGGGCAGCATGTGGAGCGTGGGCAGTTACCTGGGAAACACCTCACAGGAATCTCTCCCCTGGAGGACATTAATTATTTAATTCAGGACCAGTTTTTGGAAATCCAGTAAAGTTATGAAACGTCTGCATCTCAGTCAGTGAAGGCACACCAAGGTCTGCAGCATGAACTGATAGATCATGACGTCCTTACTCATTCATATAATATATTTAAACATACACTGTATGCTTCAGGAGGTAGAATCAACTTTCCAAAAACTTGAAGTGTGTCAGTGTGACCTGTTGAAACATCAGTGGACAAGACATGAACCCCAACTAGTCACCAGTATGTGAAAGGGACATGTAAAGCACTTTGGGTACTAGTCAGGCAGAAAACTACCTTATTGCTGTTTGATCCAAGGAAGAATTATGCATTATTTTGTTTTTCTAAGTTTGGTTATTAATATTTCCAAAGTAAGTAAGAAAATAAGAAAAATTTGGGGAATACTAAAAGCTGGACAAAGATTTAACGCAGTGATTCTCAACTGGTGGGTCGCAACCCAAAAGTGGGTCGCAAACCTGTTGGGTTGTGGGCCTTTGTCTGGGCAAAAAATAATACTCAGAAACACTAGTTGCAGTTTATCAATTGAATTCATTTTGAATGAAAACACAGTGTTAAAAATGGCTGTTCTTGATGTGTTCTGATTGTTATGTCAGCTTTATGATTAATGCTTGAGTAAGTGACTGGATGCACTTTTAATTTTTAACTGAGTACACGTTTTGGTTTTAGTTCAAATGTACCTAATTTACTGTTAAAGGGAATATTTCCTTCTTTAGCATCACCACCTGCTGGTCATTTTAGTTTATCATTAAACTTGTCTTAAATAAATTTGAGAAGCTTAATTTTATCCATTTGGGTCGCAACTTGTCATTTAGGGGTGATAGTGGGTCTCGAACCCAGACCAGTTCAGGACCACTGCTCTAAAGTATTACTGTCTTTTCTGTGAAATAAATAAATAAAATACATTCCTGAAAATAAGAACTGGCGATGTAGTTTCTCCCGGTCAGCCTCCGTTTTTGTCTAAGAAGCATCTTTGCCCTTTATGCCCAGGCTGTTGCTATGGCGACAGCAGGCGGTGCCATGTTTACATGAGGGGTCTCTCGGTGCAAAGTGACACTTGGCAGAGCTCAGGACACAAACCACCTGTTTAAAGACCAGCAGCTGGACTGTGGAGAGAGGTCCTCAAAGGAAAACCAGCTCAAGTACTGTATAAGGGCTCCCTCTGGGGGCTCTCACAGGTACATACCCACACCGTTGACTAATGAGAGGGAGTGCCTTTAAGCAAGGCACCTGATCCCTAACCATCTACCAACCAAAACCCAACGAATCAGATATGGTGCACTGACTGTGTCTATGTGGGACATGTTAGCAACGCTGAGAGGTCATCACATTTTCATAGAATGTCTGTCTACCTTAATTAAAACACACATCATACCGTGCAGGACACTGTTGAGAACATCACTATGTGAAGGACTTAAACATATATTATTAAAAAGCAACCTTTCCAACTCCCAAGAAAATACATTAAGCATTAAAGGAACTACGGTCCCTGATCTAATCTACTTGAACATTTACTCTAAAATCAAATGCAGGACATCATGTCAATATGTGGGACATGGGATAAGTCCTACCCCCATCAGCCTTTAGTCGCAGGCAAAGCCCTATTAGAGGCAATAATACAAGAAGAAAACCCTTTAAAGTGATAAAATATCCTAATCCCTGGCATGAATCTTCAGTAGAAACTTAATGAACATAAAAGTAAACAGCACGGTTGCTCAGCGCAATCTGACTCTGATCTGTCTGATCTGATCTATTTATGTCGAAAAGATTAACTTTCCCTGCAGGACAAACACAAGGGGGGCAGGAAGTTGATGTACTCTGTCTGGTCTGTCTCTGTCCTGTCTGTGTTTCTTGGCAGAGACACGAGGACGAGAGGAGAGTCATACACGAGAGAGAAAGAAAACAAGTCAAAAAGGTCTAGAGCATCTACAGCTTGTCTTTTAAACAGGCTGTCGACTCAGTGACTCTGGAAACAAGACAATTGCCGTCATTATCTCTTGACTCCACACAGAACAGTGCACTGCTCCACACCACAGTGAAATCCACCTGTTTGTGCGTCGTCTCACCTGTGAGATGGTCCGACGACGGGGTCACCCTGCACCTCTTAAAGAAGGCGTCTGTGTCGGGGTCGACCACCAGCAGGCGGGTCTCGCTCCCACCGGCTTTAATGGCAGCCACTACCTCTGAGTGCGTCTTCCCTTCCACTGATGCACCGTTCACCTGGGGAACAACAAAGGATTTTTTTCTCAGTGCATGATGGGAAATCTCTCAACATCAAATAAATTGCCACTGTGTGTTTTTTTTTGCGCTGTACGTCTTTGTTCCCACACAGAAGTGAACAAACTGTTTTATCACTGTCAGGATTTCTTTCTCAATATTATCACTTTGTCTGCCAGACGTTCCACAGCAGGAAATCCTGTGTGTCCACACACAAACGCATGAACATACAAAAATAAATCAGTAGTGGATGAAGTATTCATATCCTTAAAGTATGTAAGTAATATCACCAAAAAGTAAGAGTACTCACTGTATAGTGTTGTTTAATGTTTTTTGATTCATATTACTGAAGCATGAATGTGTATGTTGCATTTTACTGCTGTAAATGTTTAAGGTTAAGACCTTTTTAACTATACTTACTGTTATGTGATTTTATCAACAGCAATACTTCATATTCTATAAGATGATCTTTTGTTTGTAGTGTTTCTGTCCTCTGAGAACTACTTAATCATGAAAATGTGCGTTCAGATAAACATCTATTCCTGTTTTCAGTTTTGTGACCAAGGATTTTCCTGATAATACAAGATAATATTTAGAGAGTTTGTTTAAGGTGAAAAATCACTAAATATGGATATGAAGTGGTTTGTAACAGGCAGAAATGATATGAAGAAAAAAAAAGAAAAATATTTGCCTCTAAAATGCAGCGGAGAAGAAAATGTAGTTTACATTTATCATAAAGTACACCATTTAAGGATAGACAATATATTAAATTAATTTGATAAATGAAAAATGACTGAATCACAAATTTAAGATTACTAAATGGAGAACTTTCTCGCTTTTTGCAACATATGAGTTGTGAATGTGTTTCTCCAGTTGTATATGGGATATAGTTTTACTAAAGAAAGTATCTTTAAAACATGTTATGTCTTCAGTTTTTATAGCTAGAAAATAATCGATTAAAATCATACATCATCCATAATATTAAAAAAAGGCCCATCTCTAACATTACCTAAGTAAAAGTACTCACACACCCACTACTGAAATATGTCACGTGGAAAGAAGCCGTCATGATCTACCACAGTTGTGTTTTTTCTGTATTACCTCCCATGCCACTATCAACCATGTATTTACATCTTACTGAAACAGCTGTGCCTCAGCTTCCTTATATACTCTAACCCGGCATGTCAGGTTACTCCTCCCAGACCAGCTGAGCATTCTGGGACAAAATCACCATGGGAAAGCATGTGAGAAATGTCTCCAGGGGTGTGTGTGTATGTGTGTGTGTTTAGGTCATAGGGTGGACCCTCATGTCTAAGCCAGTCCTACAGAGGAAGCTGGACAATAGCTGCTCGGCCAGTAACAGCAGTAACAATGGCTGTCTGCTCCCCGCAAAGGGCCGTTCCTCAGTGGGTGGTTCGGCGGTCTGGGGCCCTCTGGGGGCCTGGAAACCCCTTCTGTAGACCCTCATACAGACCCTAAACTCTGCAGTTCTTTAATCCTTCAGCAGTCTCCTCCTCCTCCTCCTCCTTCAAGTCCTTCTCTTTAGTGTATTTCTCACACAGACTGAAGGCAGGGATGCATGAGTTTGGAGAGCAGTTCTGATTCCATTATGTTTCTTATTCTGAAATGTTGGAGTTTTGATTTAATACTGCAAGACCGGCGGACTTGGGTCACACAATTACCCTTTAGAAAATCTATCTCTCTGTTTCAATTTTTCTCAAACTTATGCTTTGATACTTTTATTTTCTTACTATTTTTTTACAATATCCATTTCTCGGTATATATTCCTACATCATATCAGTGGTAATCTTATATTATGTTTTACGAATATAAATACATGGTATTTAATGTTTACACAGAAGTGTGAGTGCAGTGGATGGATTACTACACCACATACTTGTGAAATCAATGATTCAAGCACAGGAAGTGCAGCCAAACACACTGTGCTTCTGTTTTGCCTGAACAGAGTGAACACGTTTTTAGGTGAGGCCTTACTACAATCCACTTTATTGTTCTCTGTTTGTATCCTGTAACATTAAAAAATCCCAGAGCCAAAGTTTGGCACTTTGCCTTTCTATGTACTGTATATAGATTACTCTGTTACTTCCTGATAAAAGACATCAAGCAAAGCAATTTTCAGTAGTTATATAAAAGTCAATTCACTACAGGAAAAAGGACTGTAAAGCAAATGTATTAATGTAAACCCTCAGCTAATATTGACCTTGACAGAACAGTATTTTCTTCTATAAAACTACATTGACTTGTTACATTTCTTTGGTTCACAGAAGGTAAGTACATTTACTCAAGTATTCTACTTTACTTTAGTATTATGTACTACTTTATGGTTCTACTTCATTACATTTCAAAGGGCAATATTGTACTTTTGACAGGTTTATTTACTAGTTACACGTAAGTCAAAGATTTCTCACAACATATAACAACCTTTTAGAAAACCACAGGTGCAAAACCTTTTTGTCCTATGACATCTCACGTGTGTAGTTAGGCTCACATTTCAGATACTACTAGTATTACTACTGCTACCTTTACTACCACTACTACAAATAATAATGATAATACTTTACATTTATACAGTGTCTTTCATGTCAGATGTCTATGTATCATTAACAGCTCAATCAAGTAGTGAGTTTTCCCTCTGAATGTCTCACAAAGTTTCATTTCAATAGCAGTTCATATCATTTGATATCTCACAAAAAATTAAGATTAGAGAAAAAAAGGTTTATTTATCTTTCTGCTATCATTAAATATCTGAAGATCCCTCAGTTTTAACAGGTATCCATGTGTATAAAACTAGATAGAAAGTAGTTCAATTTAGTTTAACACTGACGATTCAGCATTAAAGTGTAACCAAACCTGTATTTCACTGTAGTACTTTAACCATTCTGTTGTTAATGCTACTTGAAGCAGGACTGTATTGATATATTTACGTAAAGGCTTTGAGTACGTCTTCCATGTGTTAGAGTACCTGTACTATCCTGTCTTTGGGCAGCAGCCCCGCCCTCTCTGCTGGAGAATCCTCATCCACAGCCCGGATGTACTGGCCCGGCCTCGCCCGCTCGCTGTGCAGGTTGAAGCCGTATCCATTATGTCCTCTTTGGATCACACACAGACGTGGCCGCAGCTCAGGACACACCTCCTGAGGGAAGACAGAGGTTTTAATACACTGCACGTGACACGTTATCAATACACCAAAACATCTCTGCAAATACCTGGACCATGGGCGTCTGCTCGGGAAGAACAAGTGGCACAAAGATGACGGAGAGCTCCTGTGAATCGTTAAGCATGAATATGAAGCCTAAGTTGAACATGCAGGTGGCTGCTGGTGTGTCAGGGCCTTTAACAATCAGGAATAAAACTAAGGCTGCAGTTGGACTCCACGTGACTCCAACTATTCGCCAGGAAGGAAGAGGGTCTCGGAGGGGTGAGGAAGCATGTGATTGGAGGTCTACTGGGAGGGTTTGAGGAGATTTTTTGGGGGGGGGGTGCGTGCTATGGCCTTGACGGCCCAGTTCCGGTGTGGTCCACAACGACGCTCGCTCCAGGCCCACAGAAAGACAATAGAAGCTGGGCGTTGACCTCTGACCGCCTCCCCTGGCCCTATCCCGTCCAGTCCCGCTCTGGGATGGCAGGAAGAGTTAAGGATGTATTGTCATCCAGGAAAAAACTCAGCCTCAGTTGCAGAACCTCCCTTCCTCTGTATGGATGAGGCAGTTTCTTTATTTAGCGTCAGGTCCTTTAATGGCCCGGTCATGGGTCAAACCATGCAGAAATACAGAAGCGACAGAGCGCAGGAGACGGCACAGGTCAGTATAGTCTTTGTCATTGTGACTGAATCCGACCTGACACTCCCTCCAGATCGTAGACGCTGCTCCCACCCTCAGTCAACGAAAAGACAATGAACAGTGTCTATAAATAAATCAGTGTGAATGACTCACTTTCAAGAACAACCACTACCACTTAACATATAATGAACACAAATGAACTCTGGGCATTATCATAACAGCGCCTGTCTGACTCAACATTTCTTCTCTGAAAGCTAATTTTTCTAAACAGCTTGCCCACATTTTCTACGAACTCACACTCTATCTTTGTCTGTTAATACATCACCTACAAAGAGACTTGTCATGCTTTGTTCTATTAAAACAAGTGACGGAAGCATGAGCAGAATGATAAATACTGTGAATGACTAATGCCACTCAAATGAAACATATTAATACTTTATGGTGTATAACAATAAAAAAGCGTTGTAAATAATAAATACTGGTTTTATTATTCATTTTTGTGGTAATTCAACTTTCATAAATGAAGGCTTTAGATGCAATAAAGGAAAAACAGTAACACCAAATACAAAGGAAACTAAAACAAGTCAATGCATTAAATAAGACTCAAACTAAGCACGCAAATTAAAAAATGTGACGAAATTCTCAAAACCATTCTAACTCCAGAGCAAAAATGTGACTAAGGATTAAGTAAAGACGAAGCAGTGGCTCCATATGAGAAATTAAAAAGGTGTATTTTTCCCAAATTACCATAAAATGACCACAGATCTTCATCTATAAGATGTAAACACTTCAATAACGCCTTAATGGGAAACAGAATGTCACACAGTCTGCTCTCCGCCGTGATGCACATCAGACATCTTTGCCTCCATTGCCGTCGAGAGCTGTTGGAGCTGCAGGAGAGCCTGCTGAACATTTATTGTCCTGATCCGATGTGCTCCGGATAAGAGCTCTACAGACGCACTTTTATCATTCTGGAAACTGATTACACAAGGATGGGTTTGTGATTGCTCATACTTCACATATTCGAGAGCTGTGCCCAAAATAGTCCTCCTGTACTAGTAGAGATTAAACAGCAGAATGGTGAAAATCTTTTAGCTTTTTCTTTTCATTAGAGCCTTAATAATTACTGCATTTATTCCGTTTCCTATTCTCCTCTGGAAGCCTCAGTGTTGTGCTGTTTTATTTTTCTGTGTTTGTGCCTATTTGTATGAAGTCTGATTACTGTAAATTTGTTTCTAATCCATACAAAGCAGGAAACTCTCAGAACAAGATGAGTCATAATTAGACACATAAATCTACAGTATGTAATTTCTTCTGTTAGGCGATTCTTGGTAAAACTAAAAGGAACAGACAGTTTACTGAGGTTGTGAAGTAACTGGGACCATGAGAGGTGAATTTTCACCAACACTGCAGATGAAAAATTCAGGTTCACAGACGATAGAAAATGATGAAATTAAGTTTTATCCATGTTATGTTTTGGTGGCATTTATTCCTGTTATACCATTTGAATCTGATAAAGAAGCTGCACTGACAGACATCAACATGAAAGGGCTGTTACATTGAAAACACGTAATAAAATGACATAAATATTGGGACACAACTCATGTACAGTACAGCTTGTAGGAGTTCCCATCCCTGTTGATTTAAAGTATTGTCATGATAAAAAGATCCATGTATCAATAAATGTTAAATCAATTTTTCTTGTAAGTTTAGAGGCTTATTTTTCTTCCTGATTGAGAGTTGAAGAACATAGAAGGGTACTTGTAGTTTCAAATGATTATTTATGCTCAGAATAAGAGAAATGCTTCAGAAACCTAGAGGTGGAACATTTAAAACAAATATAATCATAAAAAAAAATTCTCAACATGAAGTGAAACTAAGATAAAACTAAGTCTGAAGCATTTTGTAAATATTAATAACAATATGAGAAAATAAAAATCCTACAGACGAAATAGAAACGCTTATATTTTTTTTCCATGTAAGTTACATTACGACATGCCATTATCCTCCTGTTAGCAACTTCTTTTGTCCATAAAGCATATTTCTCCAAATTTGTAAACATCTAATAGAAGTACACAACTCAATAACAAGTTTTATTGTATTTCTATATTTTTATTTCATTTTATTTTATTATTATTTCAGTTTAGGAAATGCCAAAAGCAGACGATACACCGGGTTACATCACCTTCCACCAGACCCGCTGACACTCAGCGGGCGCTCTATATTGACGTTTGGCGTTCCTGTGCGAGTAGAGACGGTGGCAGGGACAACAGAGGAGGGTTTGTGTCAGAGGGGAGTGGAAGGCACAAGAATCTCCACGCGGCTCTGAAATCTGTGGAATCTGCTGAGTGCATACAAGCCCAGATGAAACCGAGGGGACGCTGCAGTACACTCCCACTCCCAGTCTTATGGGCATGTGTGTGTGTGTGTGTGTGTGTGTGTGTGTTTCTGCTCATCACAACCTCAGTACATTCATGGGACGTCCTGTAAATAACAAACTGATACAGACAGTCTGCAAAGTGACAGACTGAAAGGCCTTATCTCCTCCTGAATAACACACAAATATTTGGTTCAGCAAACTCAGCCTTGGCCTGAAGCTAAGTCACAGGTTCCTCTTCATTTTGTGTCAAGTACTTCTACAGGATCTGGAAGTAGAATTCAACTGATACTGGATTTGTGGAGCTGATGCTGTTACAGATTGGAAAGATCAAGTATTTCTGATGTATTAATGTAACTGAACACCTGTTTATGTTTGCACGAATTAACTATCTTTATGCGTCAGTATGTATTATCCTTTTATCATATTTATTTACTATACAATTACAGTATGTGGACATGCAACACACACCGAAATTGCCCCTCTGCTTTTAATCCATTAGCTGAACATGCAGGCCATATTAGGTACCCAGAGAGCAAGTACTGTATGTGGTTAAGTGCCTTGCTCAAGGGCACATCAGTCATCAGTAGCTATGCCAGGGAGTTGAACCAGTGATCCTATGATCACAAGCTGCTTCCCCAACCTTCTAGGCCCCAACTGCCTCTCAATGATCCCTAAAACATATGTCAAATACTTAGATATGTCATGGAGGCAAGATATTTTATAGTTTAACAATAAAATTGTATTTCAAAATGAGTCTCACTTCACCTTAAGTTAAACTTACACGTATATAAAGACAAAAAACTCAATTACAACAAAATATACTATACAGTATGATTTGATTTAAACATCTTTTCTGCACTATATGTTATGTATCAGTCAGTATCTTAATCTTACATATATCTTAATCTATGACAAATGATGTGCCCCATAGAACCTCATTTTTGGAAAACAAAATTTATGAGACAAGTAAGTTTTGGATCCTGTTTGAATTATTCCATCATTTACACATATGATGTTTGTCAAAAAGTCAAGAAAGTTGCATTTTGTGGTAGAACTGTTAATGTTTTAGGCTGTGACTGTAGTGATTTTCACCTCAGTTTAAAAAATTTTGATAAAATGCACCAAGACAGTAGTCATTTTAGTGTTCTGTAAATGTGTATCACACGTAATGAGAGACGCAGTCCATTGAGCTGTTTAACACAAAAATTAGATGTTCATCTGCTATCTTTGCCACAAACTGAAAACTTTCTTGGCTTGTAAAACGATCCTTCAAATTGTGAAACATATAAATGGTGGCACGACAAGATCAAAAACTTATTTCTCACCATTGACTGCCATTCATATTTTTCCCAAAGTTAATACAATGGAAGCGGTGGAACATCAGCTCTCTATGTGGATCAAAAAGGAAGGACGGGGTCATAAATCTACAACACTGCTCTGTCTATCCCAGTCACCCTGAAGCGATTTGATGCTGAGCTGGGACTTGACCTTTGGCCTCATCTCGTCTGCTCAAGGGCTTGTTCTCTGATGGTTAGAACCGTATTTTACTTTCTTGAGTCTTGAGTACTTTCTTAACATATTTCATGTCATGCTCTAAAACCCGTCTCCGATATCTTTAATTATCCTTACTGTCAATACCTCTGATTATTCATTTCACTTCCAAAGTCACACAGCTCTGTATTGTGTGAAATGTTCATCTTAGCTCAGAAAAAACCACAGTGACATAAACTTTCCTCTCTATGGAGGGAAGTGTTAAACAGGAACTGTCGACACATCTTCCTTCAGTATGCTTCCCTCTGTACTGGCTTAACTTCCTGACTTGAAAGAGAAATCAGTATACAAACACACCCAAACACATGAACCAAATGCACAGATGATCATGGGAAAGGAGGCTTCATTACAATGTAGAAGACGAAGCTGTAGGACGTTCAATGTGGAAACGACAGCACTGAATAATATGAACCCAAGTATCAACGAGCCTATTATGAAATACAGATTTGCATCACAAAAAAAGAACATATGACATGTTTTTACATTAATCTGTGTTAATCTCATGCATTACCCCTGAGGAAGGAAGACTGAAAAGGACAACACAGCTGCAAAGACAATGAAAAGAACCTGACAAAGCCTGGAAATACCTCAGATTACAACAAAACAGATGAGACTGGAGAGCAAACTTACAAATGACCAACAATTATTGCCAGTAATTCACTACAAAACAAACTGAAAAAACTAATAATACTTTATACAGTGGTCCCTCGGGGTTACGTTCTAAAAATAACCCGCAATAGGCGAAATCCGTGAAGTAGTCAGCTTTATTTTTTACAATGATATATATGTTTTAAGGCTGTAAAACCCCTCACCACACACTTTATACACTTTTCTCAGACAGGCATTAACATTTTCTCATATTTCTCTCTTGTTTAAACACTCTCAAAGTTCAAACCTTCATAGATTTTAAAAAATAAGTACAGTAACACATTCTGTACTGTACAGGAGACACGGCACGGAGGAGATTGATTGACAATGGTCTACAGTCTCTTAGCCAATCAGGACGCAGAACACAATACACGTTCATACGCTGTAAAAAAAAGCATGCAAAATTGCACTAAAAAAATCCGCGAAACAGCGAGGCTGCAAAAGATGAACCACGTTATAGTGAGGGACAACTTTATTGATGTGGAATAGGTGATAGTTATCAATATCTATGATTAAGTCCTTAATAAAAAGTATTTATTAGAGTAAAGGTTAAGTAACGACAAAATACTAAACCTTTACTCTGAATGATATACATTACATAAATGTGTTTATGTAGATATTCTAAATCTAAACAATAATACAAAACTCATAGGTTTTTTTATGAAGCTGTCAGAAGTGTCTTATAAATTATTATAAATGTGTCATTATCAAACTGTAAGTTGTTTGTCATGCTATTATTAAGACATGATGTCAATAAGCATCCAATAAGAACTTAAAAAGGCTTTATTACCTTTAACTAATGTTTATTACAAGGACTTTAAAGGAGATATGTAGTAAAAAACGACCTTAAATCATTGTCAGAGATGTTCTGATATTATGCCAGAGACTTCAGTGTCAACTGAATTAATATACAGCGACGAGCCGATGTGTCACTGTGAATGAGTGTGACCACTAGAAGGAGTAGTGAGTCACTCTGCTGGTCTCCTATAGTGATGATGAACTAACACCATGGTAGAGCCGAGGTGAAAACCAGTAAGAAACAGAGTCAACAAAAGTGACAAAGTGATAAAAACTAGAAGCACTGTTGTTTTGACCACTGCACACAGCTCTAAATGAAAAGAATAGAGTTTGATGATGAAATGGGAGCTGTTATTCAACACAGATGAATTTATGTGAGGTTATTATTTTTTTTTTTTTTTACTAAATTCAATATCTATTGATCCATGGTTGTTGCTAAACTGTGACAGTTCGGACCTTGTTGGATGATTCCAAACAGATCTTTAATGCAGCCACATTTTCTATATACAATAGAGCTAAGCTAACAGAGTTATGATATAAACTATTGGCTAACACAGTTTCTACATCAGTGGTTTTGGTATAGAGTGTATTCTTTTATATGACATCCAAACGACAGTTTGTAATATTAATACAATATATAAGCCCTTTAATGCAAAGTCTGAGTGTCTTATTACCATACTTCATTCATTTTAACTCTAGTGACCGAACAGACGGGTGAATTAATGACGCATTGCTATCAAGTATCATGCTTAATATTGTTTCCATATTTACCAAAGTTTAGAATTATTGATAAATTCAAATTGTGTATACTACATGTATGTAATTGTATGTAACTGCTGGTGTGCCACTTGTCATGGTTTTTAGGAAATTCTCTCTTTCTTCTCCTTTCCTTTCCTAATCTTTTATATGAGTAAATAAAACCAAACCAATAAAGTGTTACCAAAAATATTGAAAAATCAAAACTTGACTCATTTTTTGGCTGCTGTATTGTATTTCTGTGAAATCAGAGGCACTCCGTATGCAGTGTTATGTAAGATGCATGTATTCAGCTGTCAGTGCCTACTCCTGTAGAAACAGTAATAACACTGATGTGGGTGGATACTAAATTAAGTAACACTGAACAGCTCAAACTAAGTTAAAACCCATTTCTACCGCTACATCATATTTGTTCCTGTTGCACTGACAGACATGTTTCAGTGACAGTTCACCCTCTTGACTTCAGCCTTTTTCATTAAGTTACTCTTTTCAGACGACTGATGCATGAGTGTTGTTTCTGTTTCAACTGCTCAGACGTAGAAAGTCTTTGGCAACTTGAAATAAGCCGTTGCTTTGAATACCAATCACTCCGAAACAACAGCGGAGCCCATTTTAATATTCTTGAATCACACGGACTCACACAGAGCCTCCATCTGTTTTCCAAGAGTTCACAGGTTGATGTAACCCTGGTTTAGACTTGTTTCTGGTTTTCCTCAGGAGATTAGATACAGAGACAAAGCTAACACAGTAAACCTCTGACACAGCTGCACCTCACACCTCATATGGAGCTGTTTTAGCTCAAGATATACCCTAAGATATTAGGCTGACTCTAAAATAAAGATACTTTTGAATGGAATTTGCTCTCTGGGATGTTACAGTGAAATTACCGCCTTAAAAACTCACAAAGGTCATAGATGTTTTCCAATATTCATGGTAAATAGGTTAGCTTTTTAGCATCAATGGGCAAATACAGTGAACCCTCACACTTCGCGGTCTCAGTACATCGCGGAGGCGTCGGTGGTCTGTACGCTGATTGGCTGA
>JAPQRQ010000027.1:11232005-11243175 GCA_037367365.1 Apogon talboti | reverse complement strand
GAATCTACCATTTAGCCAATCAGGATGTATCGTAATACATCCTGATTGGCTAAATGGTAGATTTTGGGCTGCATCTGTGTCAGCAATTTGAATATCATACTATTTAAACTAATTTAATTATTCCCTGAAATCAACTGATGGAGGGTGTACTCTGCCTTCACCTGATGATAGCTGGGATAGGCCAGAACATCCCTGCAACACTCCAAGACGATTAAGCCATTTGGAGAATGAATGATCGTTTCCCTCTGAATATTCTTTCTTTAAATTTTTCTTGCTGATGTTTTTGTTGAGTTTAGAGGAAAGTATCTTAAAGGGTGCAGAGCTAAATACTCATTTTCTGTTTAATTTGTTGGGTACTAATCCACAATTTCTACAGTAAAATGATCACACTAATTTATTTAATTTCTTTATTCACTAGACAGAGGCTAGAAAAAATGCACAGGACATGTATAAGTAATTTAATTATTTGCTTGTTGCAACTCTTACTATTATTGAAATACTGAACAATGTTATCTCATGGCAGATTTCCTCCTATCCTACAGGTCTAGTAAATATGTAATTATCTAGCATGTGAGACCCGCAAGCTAAAGACATAAAAAATAAAAAAGCGTCTATTTGATCTAAGCTTTTTGCGAGTTCTGCACTGTGAAGGTCTGGCTCACTTACCTGGATCCGTATGAGGTCTTGTGGTTTGAAATCGTTGGGAGAGCAGCCACACCAGTCAACGATGTGTTTGTACTGGCATTTGCAGCCCAGCTTGCGGTTCCAGTTGGTGACCCGCAGATTATTGTCCACCAGAGTGTCACACATGTGGCTGTTCCCGAGCACAGTGTGGAAAAAGGACTGAAAACAAAGGGCACAGGAGGTAACTGCAATATTTCTAGTGGAAGAATACTAAAGCTGTGTGACAGGGAAGTTACTGTAAACCTGACACCCTCAAACACATGCATAAACAGTTTCAAACCACTGACTCGAAACTGCAAAATGTCACGCCTCTACAGCACCAAACAAAGGCAAACAAAGCAGAGTAGCTCCTCTGAGACATGAAACCGCACAGCCAAATAAACTCTAGTGAACTCTCCTTTCGTCTGGCACCTCTACTGCACCCTGGCGCTTAAAGTATTACATTATCTCTGCTGCTAGACTCTTCTGGCTTAGCGGGGGACCCTGAGCCTCAGACAGACTTGTACATCAAACTGTCTCAACAGCAGCAGATAAACAGACCGCCTCAGGCATCCCTACCTCAGCAGGGAGCAGAGCGTAGGAATAGAACTGTTTCAGCCCTGACACCAGGTCGTCCTGGGAGTTGATGACGTACTCCACGAAGCGCCGAGTGAGTGCGAACCAATCTGAGCCGCCTGAGACCTCCAGGCCTTCTGGGATGTGGCGTTCACCAAGACGCCACATGTGGTTGTCACACTCGTGGAAGAGACGATCAAGGCCCTGCTTCTTAATAAACCTTGGATGAAAAAACAGTATATTTAGTGCTTTCTGAAACGTGTATTAGTGCAAATGGTCAAACTGTTTTCCTCTGGGCTGTTCAACAATACAGAAGAATAATAATAAGTTAACATATGAATCTTTCTGATACATCATACATGTCACCTCACCTGGCATTCTCTCTCCCATGAGACTTGAGGAAGTTTTTATCTCTATGCTGCGACAGGAATGCCACCAGTTCACCATTAGTCCTGTAGAAAGGTATAATGGTGAGAAGTGAAAGGATGAAGGGTTTGGTCAAGGAGGAAAAAAGCCAGACAATTCTTTGGAAATAAATTCAATTTGACTCTTGACAGGAATTGAAAGACACGCTTTTCCATTTAATTCCAAGTAGTTCATGTAGTGCTCATCAGGACAGATCAAGAGAATTATAAAACGTTGTTTTGAAATAAGCTCTGAACAGGACTATAAATCCAGCTGAAACTGGTTAGTGAATCAGAAGACCATCAACTCTGTGATTCAATGACCAAAACAATACATTTTATGCTTTTACTCTAAAATATTTCACTCTTGTAAATGTCCACAGATAGCTGCAGTAACAGTCACAGCCACTGTAGGTCAGAGACAGAAACAAATCTACTGGTAATTCTGGAGGAATGAGCCATCAATAAGAAAAAGCCCAAGCAGGGACTTATTTAACACAAGTGGTCGATAGTGAAACATTATTCTGTAGGGGACATAGAGCTCTGCAGGAAATTAAGAGACTGATTTTGCTACTTATAGGTAAGCCTTTGAGTAAAATTTAGACTTTTGTCTATTATAGGATCTGACATGTTTGACCAAATTCCAAATGAGAACACTTATTTTAAGCATTTATTAGGAGAGAATAACAACTGGTGGAAACACAAAGAATAAAAAGGAAAAATGCAGTGTTTTCAAACTTGCAAATCAGTGTTCATATTAATTATTAAACATTGTACTAATGTTTGAACTTAATAAGCTCAGTTACATTTTTGTCAGTACCGTAGATCTGCCCTCACGATAGATGAAAAAAGTTGAGGAGTCTTGATTTCTGAGCCCAAAAGATACAAAGACTCCTTCAAACTCCACAGGACAGAGTGACAGTCAGTTAAGGAAATACATTATTGTTCACTTTGCTGGTTAATTAATTATTATACGTAAAGGGAAGATATTCAAAGGATGGGATCACATTGAGAGCGTGAATCTCAGGATGTGGAAATGCAAACAATTCTTTGCCATTCATCAGCGTCAAATGTGGCTTATAAGAAACATGTAAATAGTATAGGGTAAGCTACTTTAGTTTAATGTTCATTTCTCTCCTTTTAATCTGTTTTACTGGATATTATATTATGTTTAAATAACATCCAAGTTAACACACATATAACTCGCCAATAAAATGAGGAATTTATCCTCAACCCCAATGTTTGTTCATGGTCGACCAACCTGGTGGGGAAGTCTGTGGCGCTGAGATTGATGAAAAAATCCCACTTCCAGTCCAACATAGAGAGTAAGTCGTGCATGCTGCGAAGGTAGGCCTTCAGTAAGCTGGCTCCTCCCCAGATGGTGACCATGCGCCATGGGGTGGCACGGACATTTGGGTACTGCTGGGCTATCTGCAGGACCTCCCGATGCATGTAGCCAGACCGCTGAAGGATTTCAAAGCAAAGTGTCAAACAGTTCAACTCTGTATCACCAGTGATAATCTGGTTTTAGCAGCACTGCAGTTGTCATGTTAGCCAGATCCACAGATGCCGCTGTGCCAAGAAAATCATATAAAACTGGCTCATGTTGACAGAGAATGTGATCCAAGCAGAACAAAAGTCACATGGTATTGTGGGTACTCTCGCTGAATGAAAAATTACAATCAAAGTTCCCAAAGATTATGAGCTTTCTTACAAAATAGCTTGGAGAAAGAACAGACAAAATAAAGGACAGGATAAAGGAAGGAGAAGTTGATTTAAAGAGTCCAACTTAATCCAACAAATTAAAATTTTGAAAACATGTAATCGCTGTCTATGTCTGAAAATAGAGGAAGCCGGAACATCAGTACCTTTCTCTTCTTGGTGCTTAATCAGATTAATTAGTAACTAATTAACGAGCACTTCGTTTCCAAGTAAACTCAGCTAATAAAAGGCTCAGACGCAGTAAATGAGCACTTTAAGAAAAAGACACTTGTAAAGTAATTGTTCATGTGCATCAAGTCCAATTGTGTCAAGTCAAGCAAAAACAGTGTGTTACTAATTTTGTCCTACACATTAAAACATTAGACCCCTGCCATTTTATGTTGGCAAAGAGGCAACTTTTAAAACAAATGGTTTCTTTCTTTAAATCATTAAATAATAACACAGTCTGAACTTGTGATGCAGTGTTTGCTTGATATCTGTGTTTCTGTTCACAAAGGAGATAACACAGGAAAAGACGTGAATCAAAATACACACAAACGGGAGAAGGAGTCTGAAGAGGTGCTGGCAGACTGATTCCAGTGCAGCCTGACCTCTTTAACAGTCTCATCTCTCAAACAGGCTTTTGCCTCAGAGATGGATGAGGTGAAGCTGACAAAGGGTCTAAGACGGAGTCTGTGGCGTGACTGTCCCACTGACTCCGTATTCATCACTGCCTCTGCTAAGCCCTACGCCGTCCCTTGGCAGCAGAACAGACGACTCCCTGGGACTCGACAACCTTTCCGGCTACACAGGTGCACCGTTGACAGGCACCTGTTCTCTGCTGCTGTCTGTGCTTCACACACCTGAGGTCTTTGCCTCAGTATCAGCAGTCATATGTTTGTCTTTTGCCTTCCAGCTGCACACGACAACAGACTTTTCCTCAGCTAAATCCAGCCCCTAAGAATAACGCACTTCTCTCTATCCAGGCTAATCCCGTTAACCACACTGTGCGACCCGTGGGATAAATTTAACCTTCATAATGCAAGAAGACCAAACCGGTAAAGCAGTGTGAGCTCAAGCGTAGCTAGGACACTGAATGCACTATACACTGCACAATATAGGTAAATAATAATGTGAGAAATCCCACATATGTGATGTGGTGTGGTGTTTTATAGTAATGTTTCTCTATGGTGTTCAAGGTACCATTACGTCCTTCGAAGGACTTACCTTGTCCACATGAATGTAATAGTAGTGGTCTCTGTGGTATATGGCTTTAATGAGACGCTTGAGCTGCCGCACAGCACGGCCATGGACCATCAGAACAAAAGCCACCCTGACTGGGTTCTCCACCTTTGCCAAGCTGTTGTCCAGTTCACCAACAGCCTGAACTGGATTGGACACGCCTGGCCATAAAAGACAGAAATAGACAGGTTTTTTTATAGGTTTCATAATAGATTTATATGTGAAGTGTACAGGAATGAAGCAGTTATTCATTTTGTATTTTTCCCTCCAAGGAAAGCACATACAAAAGCTGCCAACTGTGCTCACTGGAACAAATAAACCAAGCCAGAGAGGTGGGTGGAGTGTTTTTGCTTCAGTGCAGCCCTTACACTGTAATTGAGTTGTGTTTCATCACTATGCTTACTTATGTCACTAGTTCACAATGTACAGCTCTGGAAAATATTAAGAGACCACTTCAAATATCCAGGCCTTCACACCATAAAAAACCTGTGATCAAAAGTAAGATGGACGATCAAAAAACATATAACGCAGCTGTACTGCATGCAACTATTCTAACATTAAATCATTGGTATTACCTTGTTTTCTTTGCATTGTCAAAGTCTGAAAAAATTGCTTTTAATTTTGACCAGTTGTTAGATTCTACAAATAAACAGACTAAATGACAATGTTTTTGCCTGGACATTGATGGAAAAAAACCCCATTGCCATTTGATCATTTTACTCTAACACAAATAAATAATGAGGCAAGTAGTCTCTTAAGTTTTTCTAGAGCTGTTTGAAAAAATTAGAAACACTCTTATGTGGGGTTTGTTATGATGGGCCCTCATACAAAATACTCAAACATAACATTCATGATCTTATCATAACTCTCACTTTCGGTTGAGTTTACCCAAAGTGAGTGTGGTGGAATACTATTTGTAGTCAGTTTGTAGCCTGTCTGTACCTAGATTTTTTGCCTGGACTAAAAGTGAAACTACCACTGAAGAAATACAGCTTCAGCCTCAACTTTCTCTCAAAGTCAATGGTTCATGATGTACAGTGTAATGATTTTGCACAATATGGAATTCAAGGCTGTCCACACAATACCTGAATAAAACTAATATAAAATTAACACTGAAAAACAAAAAACACAATTACAAAACTAGACGTCAAACTAAAAGTAATACTACTTGTACATTTGTGAACTAGCTAAAATTGAACTAAAAAAAAAATCAAAGTGAGAGACTAAATAAAAATGAAAACAAATGAAAGTTTTAAACTTTAACTCTCATTCTCACCGAGCTGGGGGCAGAACTGAGGAAGCGAGTCTGGCATGAGCTGTCCAGCCTGATGCTGGCACACGATGTTTGCGATCTCCTGTCGGCACTGCTGTGACGCTGCACGATGCAAAGCCGACAGTGCGTCCTTGCCTATGATATCACATTTAGGCACAAAGTCACTGCTGGGGGCTTGGTGGGCCCCGTCCACACTGCCGGGTTCCCCTGGTACGGCAACAGCTGGTAATCTAGCAGCCCCATCTGTGCCGCCGCGGCTCTCGGTGAAGTTCCGGCTGCTGGACAGGTCATGGGGAACGACGCCATCCAAACCGGCCCCCCTAACCCCCCGCTCCTGTGGAGTCTTCAATCTGATGCTGGGTTTTCCTCCTCTCCGGCTCGTCCCTCTCCTCAGCGCACTGGCTGCTGTGCCCCCTGTCCTCTCCAACCTGGCACTCCATCGGCCTCTGTTCCTCCCTGACAGAGAATTTTGCTTTTCCCAAAGTGCAGTATCTCTTTTTGCGTCCTGATTGTTGTGGTCAGGCAGCTTTGACCGTCGTGTTTTTCTCTGGAGGAGAGAGGAAAAGAATGAGGGGAACATGAAATAAAAACACATTCTAAATCCAATTGTAGGCAGTCTTAGTCAATAACATTACATTGGAGAGGAAGTGTTGATACAACATATAAAAAAACCCACAGACATCCACTAAGACAACAGCATAAAGAGCCCCAGAGGGCAGGATGTGTTTACTTGGATCCTTTTTTCCCGTGTTACACTGATCTGTGTTATTTTTAGCCAAGTCTCTGTCTTATTGTGTAGCTAATCTGCAAGAAGCACAACCCTGGACAGGGAAACATCATACTTTAAAAAGGCACAAAATTAATCTAGTATTTAACTCTATAAACATCAACAAATCTCTATATTCCCCTTGATGAAAGACGAAGGAAAGTGAGAAAAACAAACATCCGATAACTGAGCATAAACCTCTGTCTCTTATGTGGTGGATATTCTGTTAATTAAAACAGTTGTTTACATTTCTTAAAACAGTGCCTTTAACTAACAGCATACACACATTATTTAGCAGGTACAACTGGACATGCGACTGAAGACACAAAAATAGTTAGCAAGCCTACATTACTATTTTATTTGTTTAATGCATAAAACAGTATTTATTCAAGAGTAAAGCTGCCTGCAGTAATAGACATGCTGACAGTCTTTGAATCAGACTGACATACTGCATTTTTTATCCCAGCTATGCACCACAATTTGATCTTGAAATCACAGACAAGATTTTACAGACACTTATAATGTTGAGACATGATCCTCTTATATCTGCCTTGGAGTAATAAAAAATATCTCATAGTTAGTCTGTGGCTGAAACTTGAGACCTTAAATCCAGTAAGTATTTGTCACATAGCTGTGGTTCAGTGGAAATATGCAATATATGGAGACAGTCGGTTTGTGTGTTCTGAAGTAAAAATTGTACAATTGTAAATCTTAAAAGCTGAATTTCTAGCCCATTTTTATCACTTTAATATTCATAAATTTGTCAAACTCACTTGATTTTTTCATAAATGTACTGAGTTCCAGTAGTGATCCAAGTCCTGAACATTTAATATAATTTCAGAGCAAGTGTATGAAGATAATCTGTCTCAAATCACACCTCCAGAAAAACAGGCTATGAAAATACATTGCTAAAGCCAGTACTTAATCTTTTAGCCAAGCAGCATGATAGTTTTGGCACATAAAACACAAAAGGCCCTTCAAAATGTGTGCTTGGAAATGAGGAAAAAGAACAGTGAGTGGGCTGAGAGCTTTTTGCCTCTGTCAGACGATACGGCAGAATGCGGGTTCTCTCGCCTGGCGCTGCTGGCACCCTAACAGCCCAGAGACGCTGGGAAACGAAGGACTGAGGCTGCATGGTGCAACAGTGCGCCAGATAATATACAGTCAGTAAACCAGCTGCCAAACAGTACAACAGAGTCAGCTACTAATTGCCAACTGCACTCTAAAACCCATTACAGTAAGAGGCGTAGTGGAGCCCAGTAACATACCAGTCACAGTGCTGTGCTGCCAGTTTCAGTGAGTTTATGTGACCTGGTTATTTTCAGCTTTTGGCAAGAAGCTCACCAAATTCCTAAGCATTAACCCAACAAGAAACCTGATTTACTTTAATCAGTGAAAAAGATGTAGGATGCCTTTTTGGCGAGTTTAATGGTTTTGTGATTTCTCAATATGGCTGATTTCTTATCTGTATATAAAGTTAGTCTTTGTTGGAGAGTATTAGTTTAACAGCAAAGCTTCACTAAAAAATGGGTAGCAGTAATTATGTTTTAACTGTAGCAGTGATGATCATCTAACCTGATGTCTAGATGTAAACTGTGGCACTAAAACAGATCATATGGTGGAATTTAATTGTGATAAAGCCTTTAATGTTCTGTAAAGCAGTTAAGTATTCCACATTTTAATGGTGTTACTAACCTTTCTTGTGGCTTACAGCAGCAATATGACTATAAAAACACTAGTGCAAAGAACATATCTTCTAACATTTCAATTTTCCTTATCACTCATTTTCACAGCTTTTAATTAACACCATCATGTCAAAAATGTATTGATTCAAAGGCAAGCAAGTCACCCTCTTTACTTTCCAATTAAAGTTGAGTGAAACCATATCAGCATTGCCATCTGCTGAAGTGGGAAGCAGCAGTGAGCACTCGGCTCCATGTGAGAGAACGGGAGGGAGTGGGTGAGACAAGGATGATGGAGGAACAGTCTGTGAACGTCCTCTTTCCTCACAATCCTTTTCCTTCCTTGTGTGAAAAAGCCTTTAATACCATGCATGCGGTTGTGTTCACACATGCACAGCAAGCCACAGACTGTAACATATGCAAGTTATTGCAGGAATCTAGCCACTGTCACTGAAGTTGCGTTCGTGAGCCTTCCGGACTTAACATGCACTGTTCAGAGGTATGTGAATGATTAATATGCATTCATAAGCATGAAATTCGATTCTGCATCCAAGTCTGCAAATATGCAAAGACCCCTTGCACTGACATTTGCGTCTGTCAACATAGTTGCATGTGGAGCTGACATGTGCACTAAGCAGCAGTATCACATTTCCCAAGCCACACTTCATAGCGAATGAGGACAGAACTCACACAGAGAGGCCTGATTTCCAGTTTAGACCATTAATTTAAAACTAAATTATAAACTGGATTATTCATAAAATTAACTCTGAGCTTTTTTTTTTTTTAAACAGACATTTCTTTTTCATTTTAGATTATAATCTAGTGCTAGTGGGTATGACTACTTTCCACAAGACCACAGACAGCTACTGGTTTTTATTGAGCTTTTAAGATCCTTGATATACAGCTAATGTTAAACCTTCATCTGTTTCCTCATACACAGAATTTTCTATATGTTTGGAAAAGCATGTTTCAGCCTGAAGAGGCAGATGAAAGCCTCTAGGCTTATACAGGCAGGTGATACAAGTCAAACTGAACATCATTTCTGTTACATGATGGATCACATGTCATGCTTCCTGTTTTGCCACGGACCACACTTTCATGCTAGTACATAGGAAATTGATTACTTTATCTAGGCTGGTGTCAATATGATTATAGAGCAAAAGATACAGCAAGCATAGTAACCACAGAATGAAAATCCTTCATTCTGCCTATTTGATAAAAGGGTCGAACCTCTCTCTACCACTGAAGCCAATTAATTTCTCCTAGTGGCTGCTTCAGTCCCCGGGCGCAGATCTGTAACTTATCAATGTGGGAGCATATGCACACTCCAGTCTAGTCACATCATGATCGAGAGACAGCACTCAGGTTTCAGCTTGCATTCCTGTGGCACTCGTGGTATCAGCGTGCCTCAATAAAAAAATTAAAAAAAAATCCTACACAGGTCACATCTGTTAACAACTCACCTTACCTTATTTAGAAGGAGAAGTGGAACAGGCATTGCCTAGAGGTATTGGGCTCCAGGTGTGCGAGAGAGACAAAGATAAGAGTCCCACAGAGGACTTGGCTAATGTTAAATAAATTGTTTTAGGATTGTGGAGTCGAGGCAACTTTCTGTTTAACTTTAGCTTTTATCCCTGGGATATGCTCCCTGGGTGTTGGGTAAATTCAAAGCTTAGTGAAGGTCACAGAGACAGAACAGCTCCACTGTGAAAGGCCACTGGTGGATATAAATGAGCAAAACAAATAAGTAGAACAGATGCTGCATGTCCTGAGGCAGGCATAGGAGGCGGTCCAGGTCAAACAGGCGAACTGTTTGTAGTCAAAGTGAATCATAACAGAGCTAATTTATATGAAAGTTGCATCATCACTTCATTATCTTTTATACATTGAGCTGAGAACACGTAATCATGCGTTTCCCATGTCTATTAGGTATCATGTTTCAGTGACTTCAAATAAAATGTACAGCCATCAGTGTTAAGACCAGATTTCATCGCTGCTTATATTAGCGTGTACAAGTTCACAACCATACAACTAGTTATGTCAGTGGCAGTGATTTTCTAAGTATGTGGCTAGTTGCTCGATGTGCTGTGATCAGTGATAGACAGACAGTCAAAGCGAAACAGAGACAACACAGGGCTGGTCCAGTTGTAGTGAACTGTTTGGCAAGCGGATCAGGGCTATTCCCCAACTGCTAACTTAGCTAGCTTTACTGTATCACAACACACAGTAAGCTAGGGTACGAGCTAACGGCTAGCTCTACAATTAAAACCCACAGAATCACTGTCATTATGTAAATAAATCAAAAGATTGCCGCTCACCTCTGCTTCGCCTTCCTCCAGACTTCTTAGACTCCATACTACAAGCCCTTGGATCAGGAGAATAGTTAATGCGGCGGCAATCGCTAGTTTATACCGACGGAGAAGCTTCTGCACTCGAGCGCTGGCCACCATTTTTTCGACTCCAGTTGAGGGGGAGCGCGTGGAGGGAGCAGTCTAAACTGCGCGGTCACGCGGTGTCACTCGCTCACCACGCGCAGGCAAAGTTTGTCATACAAGGTAAACTCTGTGTCCATAAGGCACAGAAAAGGGAAAAACATTTTATGGCATTTAATATGTTAACACACTAATAGTTGTAAATACTAAGAAGGCTGCTAAGAATACTGAGAAGAGTGATAAACCTGCCCTGTCACATACATTAGAAAGAAAAAAATACATCTTTCTGTTTTTGTTTTGGAATTTTTATGTATTCTGCTATTTAGTTTTTTGATCGTACTGCCTTTGATTATTTGATATTATTTGCAATATTTTCTCCTTTTTCACTTATGAGCTATTATTAGATATAATACTATGAACATTTATATATA
>JAPQRQ010000027.1:11198076-11211390 GCA_037367365.1 Apogon talboti | reverse complement strand
CAACTCTACCCCAATCCCCAACCCCAACCCTACCCCAATCCCCAACTCTAACCCTAACCCTACCCCTAACTAGAGTTAGGGGTAATCCCTAACCCTACCACCAACCCCAACCCTACCTTCAGTACAGTATACTGCAGCTCCTCTAGATTATTATATTAGGGATGGGAAGAAATCAAAAATCAACATTTTACAATAAAAGTATAGATAAGAATACTTTCTTATAACTATAATATGTGTTATGCTCATCAGCCACAAGTGTATTTGTCACTGACAAGAGACAGTTATTGGACCATGAAGCCTGAAACAGGAGACAACAGACGAAGAAAACCAGGGAGATGCCATGTACAGAGTGAGGGCAGTAATATAAAAAGGTAAAAGAAATATAACATTGAAAAAGTGCCCGCTCAGTAGCATTTGATGCTGTTTTTTCCTTTTTTTCAACCATTATTTGCATGTGTCTGTCATTTGTCTTTATTAACAGGGGGACAGAAATACAGAAGGAATGAATCCAGAAACAAACGTTTCAAGGAGAAGAAATCCAGCAGAGAGAGTTTAAACCAATAAAACCCAACGGCCCTTTTCAGGGCCACCCCATCTTCATGAAGAGCAATTTCCACTTTACCTTCAAATCTGGAGTTAAACATTTTTCAATCCTGCTGTTACTTTTATTAAAGACTTTTATTTGGTTTGGTTTCCATAGTATATAGTAAAACACATTGCATAAGTAAGACAGTCTGGAATTGGCAGAGTGAATATACACATCAGTCTACTTACACACATATTTCTTTGTACACGCTTGGTTGTAGAATGTATGAAATAGAAAATGTAAATAATAGCCATCATACTGACAATGATTTCAGATTATGTATTGAGTTAGAAGTCTTTTTTTGTTGTGTTGGAGCCATTTCAAACCCTTGGAAAGACACACAACACTGCGACAGAAGAGGATATGTCATTTATTATCTAAATAAATAAAAAATAAACTTTACTGTTTTTCAGAGACAAAAGTCACAAATAGGACTCAGATGTACAGCAGTTATAATTAATCCTGGTTTTGTCATCTCTGATATTTCCAGGTTCTGTATCTCTCCCTTCAGTAAACCATATTGTTTGTGTTGCTATTCCAGATGGGTAATTGTAGCTGCACGTGTGGTGAGGTTCATAGCTGGTGAGGTACTGACTCTTTCAGAGTCAGATCTACAAATATATGAACCCCAAAGAGTAGTGTTACAGATAGGCTTGTGAGCTTAACATAATGATGGACACAGGACCATAAACTAAGGCTTACTGAAACGATAGAAAACTGCATCAAACCAAAATGAAGATCAAATGTCTCGATACAAGCACCTAAGTGTGCTTCTGAAGCTGGTGGCCTGTTAAACTGGAACAGAGAGGCAGTGAAACGAAGGACCCGGTTTTATAATCCCTGCATTCAGGTTGCATAGGTGGACTTGCAGGAACCCAACAGGAAGCTTTCAAAATAAACCTGGATGTAACAGTATCTTATTCACATTTAATTAGAACAGTTAACAGGTCATGTTTCATATCAGCATTCTTTACACTTACATATGATGCATATTTCATTTAAGGTCAAAATTAGCTGGCATGTCTTTCTGCATATGACATTTGACACCATGTCAATGTGTCCCTATTGTTTATCTGTTGCTAGGTAACCCACTTCAAGGGTATTGTTTTTCTGTTGCTAGGTAACCCACTTCCATGATGTATATGCTACAGCAGCATGGTGGGAAACTGAGCTGCCTTGGTGGAGGTCTGCACTCTCCTAAGTGCCTTTCTAGTGTTGGATATGTAATCTTCCATTTTGAGATTTAAGGCGAGAAGGAAAAAATCAACAAATCACTGCACTTGACTTGTAGCTCGGCAGCAGCAAGAACCTGTGGGCTCATGAGCACCTTCTGCCATGAGGCAGGAGTACTGGCTGACTCATCGAGTAAGTTTTTTATGCGGTTTTATGATTGATCTGCTAGACTGAGATGTGGTTTCATGTACTATATAATTACTATATTTGTTTTGTATGGTTCTCTTACCACTGGTAGGAGATAATGGATGATCAGATGGTTGGAGGGTTGTCTCAAAATTCAATTCCGATGCACTCATGTACCCAGCACACATACTGTACACACGTGATAAACATATCACCTAAGCATTTGGGATGCCTCTCCACATGAGGTTGGAACCTATGTAGCTTTCAGATAACATTGTATTTCATGATAGGGTACTACATTTATAAAAGCACACATCAAAAATTCTTCCTAACTTCTCAAGTGTTAAAGGTATGTGGACCAGTGTGTAATGAAGTCCTTTACAAATCAAAAGTAGTAAAACTATTCAATTCTGTATTCAAAACCTATTGGCATTCAAAAGTATTATCAAACTGTAATTAATTTTTAAAAAGTAAAAGTTGCCACTAAAGTAAGACATATCAATCATGTTCTATATTTTACATCTAAGTGGTTTTCACAAGACAGAACACTTTAAATGGTTACCTAATATTGGGGTAAAAGTATAAAGTTGTATAAAGTACAAACAACCAAATAAAAGGTAAGAGTATCTCCAAATTGTGAGTAACAGTAGCTACATAGACAGACGCGCACAAATAGCGGGAATCAGCATAAAGCGCCGAGGCGTGTCTCATCTGCTCCAATCACAGCCTACTCACAAAATACGAAGAACACGTGAGACCTCTTTTCAACATAAACTGATTTTATATAATTTAATACTTAATGTGGACACATAAACAGAATGAAATGGACTTTTAAACGTGTATTTATTTGTTTTCTATATTGTTTTCACTTTTTTTTCTGTTGACGGCTTCCATGATGTCATCACTGTGCGACGACTCCAAAGTGGTTTATATGAGTTCTCGACAGTCAAACAGACGATGACAACAACTTTAAAACAGGCTTTAAAAGCCCATTTTGGCTTTGACAGCTTCAGGTCTAAACTACAGGAAGATATTGTTAAGGCAGTCGTCAGAGGTAAATCAGCGGATACTTTATTACTTTGTTGTGTTAGTTACATTATCTCTTTGCTAAAATAGCAGACGTTAGCTATCAGCAACAGGCAATATTCATTGAGGTTTTTACCGTTTCCTTCAGCGTTGAAGTGGAAGTTGAATTTAATTAGGTTCTCCCAGCTTACTAGTGTTGTCCGTAAGAAATACTGCAGAATGGTGACTGGTGCTGTCTGTCCTGTAGGTGACAGAGATGTGTTTGTGTGCATGCCGACTGGAGCTGGAAAGTCCCTCTGTTACCAGCTCCCTGCAATGCTGGCAGAAGGCATTACTCTGGTTATATCCCCTCTAATCGCTCTCATTCAGGTCAGTCTCCGTCTCTGATCACACTGCTCAATTCAAACCCCTTAGGTACTCATAACGTTTTGTCTGCATTTCCAACCAGGACCAAGTGGATCGCCTTAAGGACTTAAACATCCCTGCCTGCTCTATCAACTCCAAGCTCCCAGCAGGTGAGCGGCGTCTTATCTTGGCTGACTTGGAGAGCAGCAGTCCAAAGCTGAAGCTACTCTACATCACTCCAGAGATGGTGGCTTCTCCCTCCTTTCAGCCATGCCTGACAGGTCTGTGCTCCCGTGGCCTGCTCTCTTACTTGGCTGTGGATGAGGCTCACTGTGTCTCTCAGTGGGGTCATGATTTCAGACCTGACTACCTCAAACTGGGGGACCTGCGTGCGCGTTTGCTGGGGGTTCCCTGCTTGGCCTTAACAGCGACAGCTCCCAAGAATGTACAAGATGATATACTGAAGTCCCTTCGGCTGCGGATGCCACTGTCTTTTGCCTCACCTGTTTTTCGCAGTAACTTGCACTATGATGTGATCTTCAGGGAGCTGCTGCCGAACCCATACGCCCACCTGCATGCCTTCATTACAAAGGCACTGGAACAGGGCAATGGATCTAATGGAAAGGTGGGTACTGGACACTAAAGACTGTGTGAGATTTAATCCACTTTCAAGTATGTGAAATAGAAATTTTAGAAGACCAATAGTGTATATTTAAAATTCGATATCTAGACACAATATATTTGATGTTTTTTTTTCTTTTCCCATGACCATTCTAAAATGTTTGATACTTGCTGATGTCTGCTGTTAGATATGGATGTGAGTGTGATATTTAATCTGTATAACTTTAAGAATAAATAAAATGAATAAAAATTTCCCTCAATTGAATTAAAAACAAAGTAAGAAGAAAGAGATATTTGTGTTTAAAAAAGATATAAGGAGTGAAAGTAAAAGGCTGTCAGAAAAATAAATATTCAAGTAAAGTACAGATATCTTAAAAACGTACAGTGGAGTACTTTCATTCCAACTATATGTATTATGTTCAAGTGTTTGGCCTGTTTCTTTAATAGGTACACTGCTTATATAAACCCTAAATACTGACTAGCTGTTGTTTACTGAATAAAGAAATAAAATACATAAGACATAACAATTAGAAATGAAACTTTAATTTAATCTGCTCTTTTTTAAAAATGTTTTATTCTTAACTTAGCAAAAATATTTCTTGAATTAAAAAAATATTTTGGGGAAAACTTAATGTTTGCATTAAAAAGGAGCAACTTTATAGTGTCAGATATCATAAATCAGAGTTCTAAAATGCTAGTTTTGAGTCTCAAACTTTTTTCATATGCTGCAGTTTATTATTAAATGCAGCTGAAAAAGCAGCATTCTGCAGTGTGTCCCATGAATGTCCACTGTGCACCCAGGTGAGAAGTGAAAACCAGCCGATAACAGTTTCTGCTTCTTTTAAAGTATGTCTTGTTTGTGCGCAGGGTTGTGGGATTGTGTACTGTCGGACCAGAGAGGGATGTGAAACAGTGGCCTACCAGCTGACTAAGCTTGGAGTTTTGGCCAAAGCTTATCATGCAGGTAAGACTGTTCCTCCCTCTATGACTAGCACTGAGAAACTCCAGGATTTACACTCAAGTGCTTGTTTTTTTTCCCATAGGGTTAAAGGCAGGAGATCGCATAGAGGTCCAGAATGACTGGATGCAGGGAAAAGTGCTGGTTATTGTAGCCACTATCAGCTTTGGAATGGGTGTAGACAAGCCCAATGTCAGGTGAGATAATGGTGATGGTTGTATCAGATTTGTCCTTTTTCTAGTTTGCCAGACAGTGTTTTATCCATGTCTTTATTTTAATTAATTTTATAGGTTTGTAGCTCATTGGAACGTGGCTAAGTCCTTGGCCAGTTACTACCAAGAGTCTGGTCGAGCAGGGAGAGATGGACTGCCCTCCTCCTGTCGTACATATTACTCCGCAAAAGATAAGGAGCAAATTTCCTTCCTCATCCGGCAGGAGGTCACCCGCAAACAGGTCACTACCTCCACTGAGGATTTAAAATGCATGAGCTTCTATAAAAGTCGGCTTCTGTCCAGGGTCTGTGAACATTCGTCTAACATGTTTACAGGAAAAACGTGGCTCTGTACTGGAGACGGACAAAACAGCCATGAAAGACTTTGAGGCCATGGTATCATTCTGTGAGCAAGAGGGGTACGTAAAGAAACAAACACATGCACATAAATCCCTTTTTGTTTATTGCATAAACATCATAGTAGGTAAAAGTGCTGAGTCAAGGCATCACAATATTTACACAAGTTCTTTTCTTTTGTCTTTGCGCTCATGTCACATGCACTTCAATTTCTGTCCAGCAGAGGGCACACTTGGTCTGTTATTCTTTGTTTTATGCCAGGGAACACTTGAAGCTTTAAAAAAAACAACAAATTCTTCCCCTCAGGAGGGAAGGCAGCCTTTAGTCTATGTGCCAAACCTCATTCCTGATGAACGACGCAGGGAAAACATTAAAGAACCAGCTTGGCCACTAATATCTTCTGTGTAACTCACTTTGGTCATTCTGCATCGTTAATTATTTGTCCAACAGACTTTTTGTCTTTCATTCCATTTTTGTGCCTATATTAGAAAAGAAACAGTGGGTCAGACAGTACTGTTGCTGTCCGGGATGCTCCCAGGAATGTTGACTCTCCTGAAAACCTGGAAGTGTTAACAGGTGTGTTTGACAGCTGAGTCAGGACATCCTGCACTGTGTTTGGCATCTGCCCTGTTTTATAAGGGTTGGGCCCCTGCAGTGCTACAGCACACACCCAGAATCAGGATCCGTTGCTCACTGAGATAGATATCTCAGAAGTTCTATTTAATTACCATTACTTTCAGTAAAAGTCTATAGTTACTTTGCAGAAAAGGCACAAAACAACATCCTGTTTTGGTGTTCCAAGTACTGTCCTCTGTACAGGGATGCCTCATTTATCCTGACAGGTGCCCAGAGAATGACTGTGTAAAAACAAATCCTTGTGTGGAGACCAGATTCTCAAATGTTCGATCCCTTTTTCTTGGCCTTGCGACAACAGCAACAGCAGCAGGTCACACAGGTCAGTATCATCATAAGGAGAACCACCGCTGTAAGAGATAAACAGTATCATGACTATCGCAATGTTAAAGGAGACAAATGGTGAATCACCTAGAACTGAGACTCACATATGAAGGTTAAGAGGATGAGAAAAGCTCCCAGCTCTATGGGGTTGGCATTCGGCAGATGCTGCAGCTTGATCCATATCCTGTTCAGGAGGTTCAGCGTCTCTTCTCTGGCATCCATCCTAGTCAAGCAGAATGCAGTGGCAGTGGAATATGGTTGACACAGTATCTTATTTATTTTTACTGTCAGCAGGATATAACTCCTGTCACTTGTTACACACGCCCTAAATGTGCAACTTGACATTGCGGGTGTGTTGACACAAGCATGCTGCGTAGTTCTGCAGTTGCTGTCTACTGTATATGTAAACATTTCTCAACTTGATGGCTTCTAATTTTAAGGCGCTAAGGGCCTGATTTACTAAAGGTTTGCATGTGTAAAAACGCGCAAACTTGACTGCGCACGCAAAAACACGTTGAGCACGCAAGATAGCTTGCGCAACCCATTTAGCATGTTTGCCTTGATGAATATGCAATATGGGTGTTTCTGCCGGAATGCGCAAAATTATTGGGAGGAGTAGATGCAAATATTTATTTACCATGCGCAATGTGATTTACCAAACCTGAAACTGATTGTGGCGGTTGATTTTTGCGTCTGAAAGGCAGGTTTTAACTGGCATAGCTTTGTGCAAAACTGGCTGTAGTTGTTGTGAGGAGGTGGCATAGGCACAACCAAAGACAACGCAGAGAATGAAGAGAACAAATCTTTTCTGCTCACATCAACATTTTTGGAATGATGGAAGAAAGAATAACTGAGATGTATCGCCTACCCAGCAATGCCATTTTAGAACTTCTAGATGAACTAGGGGTTGATTTGGGGCCAGACACAAGGAGGATTCATGTAATACCTTCTATGACAAAACTCCTCCAATGTTACATTTACTTGCATTTTTTTCAAGCGTACTGTCTTCATGACGACAACCAGTAGCACACGCAAAATCCTCATTTAAATAGGGCTGTCTCCAAGACTTTGCACCTGTTGTCATTTGTGCAGGCAATCTTAGTTTGATCACTTGTGACACGCAAATCAATAGCATGCGCATTTTTTAGCATGAACAAGCAAATTTGCCTCCGTTATTTACGATCTTAGTAAATCAGGCCCTAAATGGGAGGATTACATGGAGAGTGAAAGGCTGTTTTTACCAGCACGGAGTAAACAAATTGCAAGCATGGAGTTATGTGTGTGTGTGTGTATGTGGGTGGGTTTTAACAGTGAGATGATCCATGGGGTACAGAGTGGTGGTGGTGGAGAATGATTTGCATAATTAAAAGATTAATGTTCTGTCAGAGTTTTTGCAATAAATGGTCAAAACAACGTCCCCCTCTGAGTTTAATGAGATTCCCTAACTGTTAAAGTGACAGTAACGTGTTTTGTCATTTTAATGGGTGGTACATGATTTGCTGTTGAACGTGTTATTGTGCTTCAAGGTAAATCAAATGGCACTAGGTGTGTGTTTGTGTGTGTGTGTGAGGGTGTGTGTGTGAGGGTGTGTGTGAGAGAGAGAGACACACAGCGTGTCGTGTCTGTACATAATCCTGTTCTGAGAGGTGTGGGTTCTCAGCTCTTTGTTGGGCCAAAACTTAAGATGTTGTTATTCAAGTCAAAATGTGATTAAAATAATAGTTTTTGAGTTTCCTCTGTCCAAAAATACTTAAGACTTTCTTGTTCTTAATAGATTTTTGTGTTGTTTATTGTCCAGAATGTTTTTATTATCTGCAGTAGAATCCCCCCCCCCCCCCGAGCCAAATTTCTCCCAAGGGAGACTAATAAAGAACCTTGATCATTGAAGACACACTTGCACTACAGTTTCATCCCATTTAAGACCAAGTGACACTTTAAAAAAGACAACTTCTGCATTATTTGCATGTGGAGTCAAGTTATAGGTGAGTTGTTGTGGAAATCATCTGCTGTTTTTGATATTCTGGGTCTGAGAAAGAAAAATTGGAAGCATTTACCAAGACATCACCCCAGTGTAAGGGAACCAGCTTTTTAAAAATATCTTCTGACATTTTAGCAAAAACACTAAATCAAAGTAAATCTTCAGGGTAATTATGGAAACAGTCAGACACATCAGCAACTTGGAAATTAAGATTCTTTTTAAGCACTTCGATCTTAAAAATGCCAGAGGAACACCTACAGAGCAACACCACCCTCTTATTTTTAGCTTCTCTAACTCCCCACCTTGTTTTAGCACCTAACAAGTTTGTGTTTTTTTTTTTTTTCTTAACAAATTCTTCAGATTCCTTCAAGTCTGGACACAGAAACATTCATAAAGAAGGCACTTACCTGTGAAAGCCACTGTCGTTTTCGTACACGTAGCCCCGATGTTATGGGAGAAAATGACAGCGCAGCTTTCAGGACTAAACCCAATGGTTGATGAGGAGGAGACTGAGATGAATGTGGCTTTTCTTACCTTCAATGTGTTTGTTGTTGTGGGGTTTGCAGTACGTCACCCAGAGGAGGAGGAGTCCTCAGACGCTGCCTGAGATTAGCAGTGAGGTCTTCAGATTAGGGTTAGGAGGGATAAATCCTCAGGTACAGATGATAGCCAGCACGCATGTGAGGGGAAGGTGACACAACAAAAAGTCCTTTTCACTTTAACTTTCTTCTAAAACTCTCCTTTGTTTGTTCACATCTCTTCTTCTGCTGTCTTCTTAGTGTCTTCAGGTTTGTTGTCCTCTTCTTTATGTCACTACTGGTGTCTTTAAGTAACACACAGACACACACAGTAGTTATGTCCAGTGCCTTAGTTTAGTACGTCTGCCTCTAAAGCTGTTTTGCCTTTGACAGTCCTCGCTGGGAGTGACTATTCACAAAGTCTTTGTGTGCCTCCCTGCCTTTCCCCACCTCCTTTCATTAAACTGCACCTCTCCTCCTTCCATGGCTGTGGAGACGGCTTTTCCACTTCCAGAGAGGTGGTTGGTATGTTGTTGAAGTGCTGCTTCTAATGGGCTGTTTTCCAAACACACTGTGTGCGTATGTGCGATTGTGTGAATATAGGCTGTTACATAACACTGGATCTGAAACAGGGGTACGGGCCTTTTGTTTGCATCCAATGACGGGATTTTAGTCATGAAACATAAAATGCAAGAAGGAGGTGAGCTTGTCTTAGGAATGAAAGGGACCTCTGTGTTCAAAAAAGCCTGAAATTGTTGTGCAGTAAGCCTGAAAATAACTTTTCCGACCCAATTTAATTTGCTCTAATGCATTCGTGATGTCAGCAAATCAAGAAAAACTGGAATCAGTGTTGAAATGCCACAGCTCTGTGTGTTAGCTTCACTTAAACACAGATTCTCATTTTTATGTGAGGAGAAAGCCCCGTTTGACTTGTTTGATAACAAATGTATTGATCCTGTATTGTCTAGAGGTTACACAATAGCTATGAGATCAATGATGCACTCTATTGGATTAGCAGCCTGTGTATGACAGAGGGCTGTTTGCTTCACTCTGACTCTTTTAAATGCTGTATATAATATTTCACCACATTCAGACCATGTTCCCCTTTTTTTTGCTCTTTATTTTTACTGGCAAGAACTAAGTACTTTATTTGCTTATGCAGTTTAAATGTATAGGGTACATGGTCAGCATATAAGATATCATGTCACTAATGGCTGATATTTATCCTCATAACCTGATATTATTATAAATGTGAATTATTGAAATTGTACTCATTTAATGAAGGGCTGAACAGATAATTTAACCAAAATGGTGGATAAATAACACCGTAAACAAATAAAACAGGAAATATCATCTATATCAGCACTGGATATCAGCTCACAATGTTCACTATCAGTGGCCCAGAATTTAGCAATAAGTCCATAACTAATACAGCGACAATGTGTTTTAATAGATACGTCTGTAAATGTTCCAGTTGAGGACAATACACAACATATATTACAACAAGAACACATCAACAAATAAAACAAGTGCAACATATAATAAAGCATCAAACCCAAACATGCTTCATGCTGTTGGATTTAATTAATTGATATGTTTGTTTTCTTTGTCATGATTTTAGATTAATTTAACATTATTCTAAAATCAGTCTGATAACTATTTCCAGCCTGTTCCTTGTGTAGATCCCTCATTGACAAAGCAGACAGTCAACATTCAATCCTCCCCAGTGTTCAGTACCCTCTTGTCTTTCATGAGCTGGGGAGGAGCCAAGTGAACACAGTCTTGTAAACCAGACAAGACCATGTTCTCAGTTCAGTACATTATGATCCCATTAGGTGTTTGGTTTAACAGGCCATGTCTCTTCTTTTATCAGTTGTCGTCATGCTACCATCTCCAAATTTTTCGGGGACAAGACGCCAAACTGCGCAGGTGCATGTGACTACTGCAGCAACCCCAAAGTTGTACGAGCTCAGATTGCTCGAGCGGCGGCCCTCAGCACCAAGACGCAAGCAGCGCAGAGCACCGAACCCAAAGGACCCTTCGGCTTCCGGCCTGATCTTTATGAAGGAGGGAAGAAAGGCTATGGGTTCGAAAGGCAAGATAAGGATGCTAACACTGTCTGAAATAACTAATATGATTTGGTTGCTTACCTTAGTGTTAAAATGGGATTTGGTAGTTCAGTCCCAGATCCTGTCCATATGGTGAAGTGTCTTTGAGTAACACACTGAGCCCCAAGGGTGTATGAATGTGTTTGTGTATGAATGGGTGAATAATGACACTAGGTAGAACCACTTTGGTTTCCATTATAGAGAAGAACACTACATAAATGCAAGCCAATTAACCACGTCCCCTGTACTGTAGGTATGATGAAGAGGGCGGCAACAACAGTGACGATGAAACCAAACTGAGAAAAAAGGAGTTTTCTGATCTCTTCAAGAAACAGATGAACATGCGGAAGGTAAATGTCGATAATGACTTTGTGGCACATGCCAATGTAGTTTTGTTGGTATTTCACAAAATCTGACTGGAAGAACAACTCCATGCAGTGTTTGTTTTTCTGCACATCTGCTCACCAGCTGTGGGGAGCAGGAAGGCAGGGGCTGCCGGGGCCCCTGTAAGTGAGGCTGATGGTAAATCACTGCCACATGTTGAACAGAACTGGCACAGAGCTGTAGTAAAACTACTCGGCAGGTTCAAGTGGAGCATGCCCAGAGCGATTACGACAGAGGATAAATAAAAGCAGGAATGTCATGAAATTAAACAGGTTTTCCATAGAAATTTCCACTGAATGTTTAGCATTAAACTGTGTTGAATATAATTTTAAATGTTCTTACAAATTGATGGGATTATGAAATTAGCATTAGTGTTGTATTAAATGCATAAATGTTTGGATTACTCAAACATTGAAAGCAGGCGTGCTCTGGACTTTACACATGGTAAACATCAGTCATACAAGAGCACTGAAAACCTAGCTGAGCTGCTTCAAACCATGATGATGTCTAAACCTTTATATGTGGAAAGATGTCAGTATGTCTTACATTTATGTGATTTGGATTGGCAGATTTCATCAAGTGAGGCCTCTTCAGGGAAAGTTCAGGGTTTGTTTGTGCTCATGTTCAATGTAAAATAGGCTTTAAATCACATTCGATGGCCTTAAAAGCCTTGACTTTAACTTGTTAAAGCTGCTGAAACCCTGAACTGAAAAGATAAACGACAACAACTGAGAAAAAAGACACCACTTGCAATAACAAGAGACAATATATAACATTTTTATTCCCTTTTTAATCTGCTGTGTTGAAAACAGTCGTAAGTGACATTAATTAAATAGATGTCAGCCAATATTCTCTTTTAAAGACAGAATTTAAAGACGATGTCAAGCCATATTAAAATCTCTTATTCTAACATACACTCTAAGTTGTTTAATTTTCAGTGTGAATGCAAACACACTTCAAGAGGTGAACACTAGGAACTGTACGTGTGTGTTCTCTAAAAGTAACTTTAACACTTCACACGTACACTGTCGATGGGAAGTCCAGTTGTTTAGTGGATATCCGAGCCTTAACTGCCTCTTCTCTTTGTTCTCATGTTTGTTTAGGGAGCCGACAATCACAGGGAGGAGTTTGTTCCCCCAGGTAACGTTAGTATTAAACTACAATAACACACTGAGTTGTGGTGTCATGCGTGATGTGTGACTGATGTCTTCATGTGCAGATGCCGACTGCCCACTCAGGGACGCCAGCAGCCGGAGGATTCCCAGGCTGACTGTGAAGGTACAGCGCAGCGAACACATTCCTCATACCTGCAGCAGTAATTAACACGTCTCCAGGAATTCAGTGACTCATGATGTGAATGTAGGAGTGTACAGCAGAGCCAGTGTTTCGACTTAGCAATACGATATTATTGATGCGGGGCGGGGCCGGTGGGGTGGGGGGCATACACAGCAGGTGCAAAGCAGACAATAATCCAGCAAATAACAATACAACCTGCCTCTGTTTCTTATCCGAGTAACAGAAGGAAGCATCGTATAGAGAGTTAAACTGTTTTGAATCTTCATGATGAATATTAAAATGGAGTACTGAACACAAATATACAAAGAACATTTTTTTTTATATCTATTGAAATACTCTGAAATTCTAAATGTCAACCTTAGTGTGTTAATGGAGGACATGACTTTATTACTTTTGTGAAAATTTTCAAACTTTTTTATTGTTATGTAGAAAATCAAGATCAGTGAAGTTACCATGTTTGGTTTCTTACCCGTATGTGGCAAAAAAAAAAAAACAAGACATAAAACATATGTAAGGTGAAAGGAACATGTATATTAGAACATTACAACAACATCAGTGCTGATCCAGACACCTGTCAACATCCACATTATCCCTTTGAACATCATTACTT
>JAPQRQ010000027.1:11142868-11184199 GCA_037367365.1 Apogon talboti | reverse complement strand
GATTGATTGATTGATTGATTGATTGATTGATTGATTGATTGATTGATTGATTGATTCACAGCAGAGCTCAGTAATCAGCACCTGTAGCACAAAGTGAAACATTCAACATTCTAGCATAAACGTAACTATAATAACCCTTTCTCCATTGCTCTTCACCCTCCAGGTTACAGGGATCTTGGGGTTTCAGAGACTCCCTTGCTTTACAGTCTGTTAGTAACCCGCTGCAGAGAAGATTACTGCGAGGACTTCTGTGTGTACAAAGGCAGCAGTCCAGAGCACTCGGCTTTCCTGCCTCCTGGCTTCAGCTCTGCTCGACACCGTGTGTCTGTGTCCATCACAGTGGAAGACCACCAGGGAGCTGCTTCTATTGCACGCAACAAGTAACTACATTTGATTTCACTGCTCTGTGAATTTAGGCAATGTAGCCATTTGGTTTGGTCTGCAGTCCCTGAACTTTTTATTCGTGTTTCAACCTACAGTACTATAACCCATTAAGCCAATTTTTTACTCTACATAACTTCAGATAGATATTTCACAGATGTAATTCTTATCTAGTTTAACAGAAGTGTCAGCTCAGCAGTTTGAACGTATGGGAGTTCACCCCATCACTGTCGAAATTAGTATGACCTCTAACCGAATGTACTTGAAACTGCTACTGCTTCAGCTGTAGACATTCTCTTGTCTACAGCTGAAGCAGTAGACCCCCACCCCGCCCAAAAAAAACCCAAAAAAATTGTGTCTGTTTGGGTGAATAATGCAGAGCAATAGAGAAATGGAGAGTTTTTCTGTTTTTGTTTTTCTTCAGCTTATCTAAGCACTAGGACATAATCATACTCCTCAAATGTGTTGTACGGTATAAACAAATCACATTGTTATTATATAAATAAATTGAATAGATAATATAACTGTTCCTGCACACACATTCAGCTACATCTTCCCTCAGTCCAAATGTTCACAAACAATGGGAAATAGTATAATTAATAAAAAGTACCTTTTCTGGTTTTGTCTAGGACCATCGAGGTTGTGTTGCCAGATCCCCCTCCTGAATACAGCAGCCTCCCCCACTGGCTGTCCAATCTGACTGACAGCAAACTGAAAACACTCCTGGAGCAGGGAGATTCTCAGAGGGTTAGAGAGCTGTCACTGGCTATTATTACAGTTTTAAATGAGGTATGAGAACATCTCACTGCCCATAATCAATTAAATGCCATTCATCCATCAGATTATAAATGATTTAGTAATTGCTGTGACATTATTTCTACTTGCTTTTTCATAGTACGAGCAGACCAGAGGGTCAGCACGTGTGTCTCGAGCTGAGCGTGAACATAGAGTTCGAGTCCGCAGCAACATCACCAGAGCTCTGACTTCTCTGGATCTGACCACGGTTAGCGACATCCAGCAGACGTCAGCCGCTCTGGCACAGTGCACGGTGAGCATGACGTAAAAGGAGTCACAGGCAATGAAAGAATAAACCTACAAAATACAGTAACAGACAAGAGAGCAAGCCATGCGCTCCATTTCACTTCTGTCATGTGTTTGCTGTCAGGCGGTGAGTCGAGAGTTCATCTGCGAGGAGTGTCAGAACAGCACTCTGAACAAGCTGGAGTCCATGTTGGAGATTCTGCAGACGGACACCAAGCAGGGCACTGTCACTCCCACTGAGATAGCTGACAACATCCTGAACATCATGGGTGAGAGACAAGAGAGTCTGGTTTTTTTCTGAATTACTTTTGGACTAGTCAGTAAAGCTGAGACAAAACTTAAAATGAATTCTTCTTCTTCATCTTCTTCTTCTTCTTCTTCTTCTTTTTCTTCTTCTTTTTCTTCCTCTTCCTCTTCTTTTTCTTCTTCTTCTTCTTCTTCTTCTTCTTCTTCTTTTTCCTCTTCTTTTTCTTCTTCCTCTTCCTCTTCTTCTTCTTCTTCTTCTTTCAGCTGTTCCTTTTAGTGGTCGCCACAGTGAATCATCTTCCTCCATTTAATCCTATCTTCTGCATCCTCTTCTCTCACACCAACTACCTTCATGTCCTCTTTCACTACATCCATAAATCTGGTCTGGGGTCTTCCTCTAGACCTCCTGCCTGGCAGTTCCAACCTCAGCATCCTTTTACCAGTATATTCACTATCCCTCTTCTGTACATGTTCAAACCATCTCAGTCTGGCCTCTCTGACTTTTTCTCCTAAACATCTAACATGTGCTGTTCATCTGATGTACTCACTCCTGATGCGATACATCCTGTTCACTCCCACAGAGAAAATCAGGATCTTAACCTCTGCTACCTCCAGCTTTGACTCCTGTCTTTTCCTCAATGCCACTGTCTCTCTCACTAATTGCGTTGGCAGCCACTGCAGCGTGGTTGGCTTGTTGCAGACTCAGGTTACTTAGACGAATTCACATTCATTTGACAGGCAGGTGCAAGTTCCAGAATCAATCCAAAACGCTGCTACAAATTTGACTACACACTATTAAAGTAATATAACCCATCTAGATGAAAACAGATGGTAACATTTGTCCTAACGGTTTTGTTTATCTGCTCTGTACTCTGCATTTCTTCTTCTAAATTGTACCATTTGCAGTATTTCCACTAATTACACTTGTGCAATGTAAAGGGGATCCGGCATTTCTGGAAATGGAAAGGTTATCTAAAACACTTAAGTTCTTGTATTGATCATTTTTCTACAGTTTGATACTATCTTAAAATTCACACTAAACATTTGCAAAAACAACCGACAGAAGCACTAATGACTTTGTGACCTTAGACTCTCAGTTTTAAGTCCTTGTAAAATGCTTCTGTTGTAAATAATGTAAATAATATCACATTTTGAGTAAATTTTGTAGTTTAGTTTACTACAAGTGGCTCATTCGCTAACAGAAAGATGTTTTTCCTGTGGTGACATCTTCTGTTGTTTAACTAGTTCTTCTCCCCAGAGATCTACGTGAAACTCACTCTACTCTATGTCCTCCTCCTGCCCTCAGGTGATCTAATCCATCAGGTCAGCCAGTCAGCCTCCCAGTCTTACATCCCACCTCCTTATGTGGACTCCTCTCCACCTTCATCCACCTTGTTATCTTCTACCATTGAGCCGGGTGGAGCCCTGTTAGAGTCTTCTCCATCCTTATTTGAACCACATCCTCTGCGTGTGGCTGCCAAAGCCTATAACCTGTCCTCCGTCCTCATGCTGATCCTCATGCACGCCCGTGTGCTCAACGAGGAGCCTCTCGTACTGAAGGGAGCAGAGATCGCTGCCACAGGGAAACTAGCAGACCCCCAGAGCCTGCTCTGCTACCATGGCAACAACAGTCCAGGTGGGCCTGTGTAACTGATGTATTTTCCCTGGTAAGCTAAGGAAAGTTTTATTTCTGTAGATGTTAACCTTATCACCTCATCTTCTATGGAAAGATGTTCATTGTACAAAAACAGACTGTGAAAAATATTGTTTACAGTTGATGTCAGAGTTTGATCTACTCCTCTCATCTCCTTTTGTTTTATTTTTCCAGAGTGTCAGCGGTTCTCCATACCTCGAGCTTTCAACAAAAGTCTTGGCAGAGCTGCTGCCGGAAACAGCATCATGCAACTACTTTTTCAGGTGACATCAGAAAACTTATAACATGAAAGGAGCTTCTCAGTCATGAACAAAAGTCTCTCTTTTCATTGATATCTAGGAGTTTGTTGGGTTGGAAGATACAGCTCATTCTTACAGAAATATTGTCAAGAAATTTGCATAACCATCTCATATGATCAACAACTTTCCTGTGTCACGATATGCTATATTACATATTATTATAATGATTTACAAAGAGCCTCAAAGAAATGCAAACAGAATATTTGTTGTGGTTGAACAAATCTTTTCCCTTTACCGAAACTTGAACATGTAAAAAGTCTCTCTTTTGTAAAAGTAAAAAAAAATAAGAAAGCTGTCAGATATGGGAGGGAAAACTGCAGAACATTTGAAAAAGTAATCTCTTTTTAGAAATGAATAAATTTAACTAGGACAAAATTTTAACCACACAGGTAAGAGTCTCCCTCTGGTTGCATTAGTTAATTTGAAATTCAGTCCATACCTTAAAACTAAGTACCACTGGAACCACACTCTAACCTTGTTATAATAGCTTTGTCTTAAGTGGACTGAACTGAATTGAACTGAATTTGATTTTTCTTTCCGTTCAGGTTGAGTCCAATCCTTTCCCTTTCAACTATGTGGCAAACTACACTGTCTCGACTGAGGTGGCGTCTATGGAATTTCGAACGGAGAACGGCGTCCAGATTCCCATCTCAGGCCTGGACGACAGTTTAGCCATCACTGTTGCCATAAACAATGGCAGTGGTAGTGGAGAGGTGGGCCCTGAGGGGTCTGGCACTGGGGGGGTCCCCACAGCTGGAGCTGTAAACATCAGCCACTGTGACTCCGTCATCATAATCGTCAGCGCAAAAAACACCAACCGGCAGGCAGGACTGTTTGTGCAGCTCAACTTCACTGCTCTGGAGGGTAGGTTCTAGTGAATTTTACTCATGGCATCATGTTTTTCTTTATATTTTATGCAGGCTTTTATTTTATTATTCTGTTCTTTCTCTGTTCTCCCACTGTAATTGAGGGATCATATTTGTTAATAATGGGCAGTATTAATTTATAATTATTAAGCTGTACGGGTCTGCATTATGGTCAGATTATACACCATTTAAAGGTGCGTTGCCATAATTAGTTATGTAAATCACAGGTCTTTGTGATTTAGTTAACTAACCTTATTGTTAGTCATTTGGTGAGAATACATGGTGGTTTAATAAGAATGATGTGTGTTTCATCTTTCTTATAGTTTTGTTCTTTAAGTCCTCTGCTGACCCATTTCATTTCAGGATAAAAATACTTCTGAGCTCCTCATTCTTTTTTCATGTCCTGGTCTAGATGTAGGAAGGCAAAGGAGAAAGATGGAGGAAGAGGAGGAGCCATATATCACAGCCTACCTTCACTCTCATGAACAACCCAATGAGTTCAACTACACAGACAGAAAACGAATCACACTCGGAATGACCAGGGGGCAAGAACTAGACCATAGGAAATATACCTTCTTCCTGTCGCCAGAGTAAGAGCCCCTTTGCATCTAATATTACTGTGTAGTATGTGTACTGACCTTAACTCACAATGTGATGCCATTGTTTACGACAGTTGAGCTTTAAAAAGATCTATTTGTTTACATTTTGTTTTCTGTCTTGTCTTTTCAGAATGTATGACACCACACTGGACTACTTTATCAACGTGAGCACACCCTGCAGCCCCAACTCACTGCCAGTGGGGGTCCATTTGGAGGTCGGGGTTTTTGCCTCCCTGTGTCAGTACTTCAGTGAAAGTGATAAGCAGTGGCGGACTGATGGAATGGTGCCCCTAGCTGAAACCAATGCCAGCAGAGCGGTGTGCCGCACCAGACACCTCACCGCTTTTGCTGCAGGCCTGTTTGTACCACCCAAAGCTGTCGCCTTCAAAGTCCCAGTCAGTATCGGTATCATACAAATCGTTTTATGCTCATTCACAATTTGCACACATCATTGCCAACTGTTGTTCCTTTTTGCAGGACCGTTCTGGGCCGCCAAGCCTTGTTGTTCTGCTGGTGTGTATTTTGGGTTTACTAAGCTATGTTGTGGCTGCAGCCATCTTACATAAGCTGGACCAGCTGGATCTACGCCGGGCTGGTGTGGTTCCACTCTGTGGCCGAGACGGGCTGTTCAAGTACGAGGTTCAGGTCAAGACTGGTTGGAGCCGAGAGGCAGGTGAGTTAGGGTGTTGTAAGGATGTCAAAAAAATGAGCGAGGTATAAAGTGTTCATTTTTGAAAATTAATAATTTCTTCAAGGGTTTTATTAATAATGGCAAAGAGAGAAGGGGTGTAAATACATAAAAAATATTTTCTTACAATTTATAAATGCAGGTTCATGAAATGCAGGTACATTTAAATATGAAATATATATTGATATAAGAAAATGTTTAGGGAATATGTAATTAAAATAATCTATAAAATAGCCCATCTATGGCCACGTTGACAAGTTCAAGAGGGAATTACCAAGTTATTTTATATTAATTACCTATTTTAAAATGGTTCACATGGTTAATTCACTGTAATGCACATTTCCACAATACAACAGTTTTAATTTAGTCATCAGCACTGTGAACACAGCATTTAACCTGGAAGAAGAGTTCAGCTTGTGTTCACAGCAAATTACAATCAGCACATTAGAAAACAGGCTTCCCTCTGTTACAGTGTGAGAGTTCTAATCAAACGTTGAATTTAGAAATAAAGGTGTGTCTAAGGCAAAAAGCCTGGTTCTCTTTGCAGCTGCAAAGAAAAAAACAACATTACAGAAATACTACAATCAACACTAATTCTTAGTTGGACAGTTTTTCCACAGTTTTAACTTGGGGGTACAAATCTGTCTTATCTAATAATAAAATAACATTTTAGGTGAGTTGCATTTCAGGTATTTAAAAAACACAAATACAAGCTCTTAAGATATTTAACTAATTGCTTACTTTGTAAATTTTTGTTTTTTTGCAATGAGCAAAATACAATTACAAAATGATCGTAAATACAGTTAAATATCTATGATAACTAATTCTAAATCATTAATCAATATAATGTATTAAATATGATAAACAAGTACATCCAGAATTTTCATGTAAATGTGATTTATTGATTGGAAAGGACACATAAAACTCTTCAGAGTAGTTTATGTTGCGGTGTCTTGGCTCTTGTAGGGACCACAGCCCATGTAGGAATCAGTTTGTATGGGCGTGAGAGTCGCAGTGGACACCGCCACCTCGATAGCAGAGGAGCCTTTTCACGAAACGCTCTGGACATCTTCCATATTGCCACAGATACCAATCTGGGGAGTGTGTGGAAAATACGGATTTGGCACGATAACAAGGGTACAAATTCATTTACAAACACCTCAGCTGATTATTATCACTGCAAGATGAGTATATATCTGAAAAAAAATCTGTATTCCCCCCCCCAGGTTTGTCTCCTGCGTGGATGCTGCAGTACATCTTGGTCAAAGACCTACAAACAGGAAGCAGCTACTACTTCCTGGTTGAAGAGTGGCTGTCAGTAGACAATAAGCGAACTGACGGACGGGTGGAGATTGAGGTTGAGGCATCAGGTAAGTGAACACACCGTAAATGTATCAGATAAAAACAAAATGATTGGTGTATTTTTGTTAACTCCTACATTTCCTTCCTGTTTTTTTCAGAGGAGGCTGTGCTCCGTCAGCTGCCCCGACTCCTGCGCTGTGAGCTGCAGAGAGCGGTATGTGAAAGTCACCTGTGGCTTTCACTCTGGGAACGGCCCCCCCGCAGCCCCTTCACCCGCCTGCAGAGAGCTACATGCTGCGCTGTGTTACTGCAGCTCATGCTGATGGCCAACACTCTGTGGTACAGCATAGTAATGGACAAACGATACAGGTACTCAACTGGATTCATTCTACTGCAGCCTCTGTTTACAAACTAGAGCTAGTTCTAGATGGTTAATGAGCTGGTTCTCATTGAAATAAACTGAAAGACCAAAATAAAAATAAAAAGTTCAGAATAATATTATTATTATTATTATAACCTTAGGAGAAAAGCTCATTGAGATTAAAAATCTCTTTTTCAAGAGTGTCCTGGCCGAGACAGCAGCAGCAGAAGTTACACAAATAGAAATCACAGCCATACATCCACACTAAAAATATACATAAAACACAATAAAAGTCAGTTTTAAATTATATGTATGTAAGAACATACATATAAAACACCACCATTATTTTAAAAGGTACTAGAAGTATAACAGCAATACTTCTTAAGAGCATCTCAAAGCAGAACCGGATTCAGTCGATTAGAAAAACATCTACATCCAGTCCGATCCTTTTCCCATTCATTTAAAATGACTTTGAATATATTTGAACTAACTTTTAAAATAACTGTGCTTTGTGTCACACCTCCACTTACCAGTGCAGACTCCAAGCACAACAACAGTTCAGAAGCTTACATTCGTTTCCAAACACAAGTGATCCGGTGCATTTGGGGCAGTTTTTTTAAAATGGTGGTCACAAAGTTTTTATTTGTTTTCTTGTATCAATACCAGTGCTAGTTCCACTCCGGTGCCTGTTTCCTTTGCTTGTTCTGGGACTTTCGACACAAAGAAATGGTGCCAACTCTGTAGGGGACCTCAAACTTTGGTGGAGAAGGGGCATATGTGAATGTCCATATTGAGACCTTGGGTATTTTTGTTCCTACATTTAACTGTCATCCTGTGTTGCAGCCCGAGGGCCGTGTCCAGGTTTTCCTCATTAAATGGAGAGACTGTGGCAGCAGGAGTTGTGGCCTGTCTGATCGTCTACCCTCTCTATCTGCTTGTCTTCACACTGTTCAGAATGAGCCGCAGCAAGGTAACAGACAGCAGGACTAAACTAAAACTAAAATATGATCAAGGTTTTCCCTCTCCTGTGGCCCAACTGGCAGCTGAATATTTTATTTTGTTTGTTGTGTGCACAATAGTGTGTATCTGTGGAGCAGGTGTCACCACAAGTGGACCAGGAGTCAGTGGAGATTGATGACTTTCTGGACAACTCCATGGGTGGAAGTTCTTTCCTGTTTTTTAATGGCGAGGTAGAGACTTTACACACTGAGACACACTGCATCTGATATTAAATATAATTCAGATGCTTGCAGCCCCCCAAGGAGTAATGCAGGGTTATTACGTTTGTCTGTGCTGACTACTAATCTTTCTGTCTCTTTTTCAGACCAACTCAGAAGAAACCAATGTGGATTTACCCACTCCCTCAACCAAAAGGTGTGCTACTCATTTATGCAAGACAAATGATGGCTGTAATTGACACATTCATCATCTGTAGTGAGGATAAGAGAGAATGAGAGAATAAAGAGCATGAAAAGAAAAGAAAAGGGTGGAAATAATTAGTCATTTGTGAACTGTGATCTCTGAAGAATGAGATAATCAAAAAAGTCTATTTTCACATCGGCCTCTCTTGATGTTGAATTAATTCCTCTCTCCCCTAAAAACAGCAGAAATTTAAAAGGCCTACTTTAATGAAAACTGAAAAACAATGAGTCATCACATTGTTTTAATAAACGTCCCTCGCCATGTGTTTCAGTGTGGAGAGTTGGGGCATGGCGGAGGAGGAGACGGAGGACAGGGACTGGCCGGAGCTCCTGAGTGATGTGTCAGTGGTGGGGGGGGTGGGGTATGGGGCGGGGCTACCCAGACTGAAGAGGGGTCAAGGGAGCAGGCACCTCGGGGTGGACATGACCTTTAACCCTGACGATGAGGACGGCACTGAACAACGCAACAAATATTTCACCTCTTCAGGTAACTAAAGCCTAAACTCCTAAAATGGAGCTTCAGCATTTTCAGTAATAGGCACATGAGCTACAGCACAGTGTATGAATTCACACACTTCAAGTCACGTGTAACTGAAGGACTAATTCATTTCTGTTTGATAAAAGACGTAATGCCACCTGCAATTCGTTTTCTTTCAACAAATTAATTCAGCATCATTACATAATGTAATTTCCATGTGGTAAAAACATTCATTGTGAAAATAAATATAACTGGTTCACAGACACGACAAATGTACAACTTAGTTTACAGTATCTGCAGGTTGTGATGGTTTAGGTTCCAAAACAACTAGGTTTGGGTTTGTGAATGATACCAGGATTTGATTTAATACAGAAAAACTCTGCAAAGATGTCAGTAAATTACATTACATTAGATTAGATTACGTTAGACTTTATTGATCCCTCAACGGGGAAATTCAACAGTCAAGGCAGCAACAGAATAAAGTGCAAGACAAAAGTGTACATGCATAAGGATAGTGCAAAAGCAAACAATAAAGGAAACTGCAAAAAGTCAGACAGTACAGATGGGGCACAAACATAACAGAGGCCCTTTAGGCAGTAAATCATATTTGGTTTCACACGTAACATCATACTCTCAAACATGTACAACTATACTCTATCACACACTTCTATACTCTCTCACATACACTACTATACTTTCTCACATACACTATTATACTAGGTAGGGTTACGGTTAAGGTTAGGTTTAGGGTTAAGGTTCAGGGTAGGGTTAGGGTTAAGAGTAGTGTTAGGGGTAGGGGTAGGGTTAAGGGTTAGGGGAGGGTATAGGGATAGGGTTAGTGTTAGGGTTTAGGCTTATGGGTAGGGGTAGGGGTAGAGGTAGGGGTTAGGAATAGGGTTAGGGGGTAGGGGTATGGTTAAGGGTAGGTTTAGTGTTGGGGTTAAGGTTAGTGGGAGGGGTAGGGTTAGGGGTTGGTGTTAGAGTTTGGGGCAGGTTTTGGGGTTAGGTTAGGGGTAGGAGTATGGTTAATGATGGGGTTAGGGTTAAGGGTAGGGTTAGGGGTTAGGAGTTGGGGTTACGGGTAGGGGTTAGGTTTAGGGTTAGGGTTAGAATTAGAGGTTAGGGTTAGAGCTAGAGTTAGGTTTAGGGGTTAGGCTAGGGTTAGGGGTTGTGGTATGGTTAAGGGTAGGGTTAGGGGTAGGGTTTAGGGTTAGTGGTAGGGGTAGGGTTGGGGTAGTTAACCACAGCTTTGGCTGTTTTTATCAGCTGGAAACCTGTGAAATTTAACATTGCTATCCTTCTTTCATGTTAGTCCATCCAACAGCGCTACAAGTGTTAAACATATTGATAAATTTTTCAGTTTTTAATATGTCACGGCTGTGTTTAAATTTAGCGTGGTCTTTTGACAATTTCACAGCTAAAACCAATGTAGGATGCTGGAGGAGCAGAGTCGTCTTGCTCTCCAGTCGGAGGCGGAGCAAAAAAATCACGTGCGTGTGACGTCACTTGTCAACGTGTCCATAGGGTTAATTTGTTCATGCTGTCATTTATGCTTATGTAATACTTAAGTGTTTATTACCTCCGCCAAGGGGGTTATGTATTCACCAGGGTTTGTCTGTCTATCTGTTTGTTTGTTTGCGACATAACTCAAAAAGTTATGGACGGATTTTAATGAAATTTTCAGGAAATGTCCAAAATGGGACAAGGAACAAGTGATTAGATTTTGGGGGTGATTCAGATCATCGTCTGGCTCCAGGATGAATATATATTTTTTGCGATATGGCCCAATACCCTTGAAGTGGGTTACCTAGCAACAGACAAACAATAGGGCAACAGACTTGGATATTGCTGTTATTACAGAGAGCTGCCTTGGCGGAGGTCTGCACTCTCTGAGTGCTTTTCTAGTTTTTACTTCAATTTATTTAATGCGGATTTAAAAAAAAATATTTGTATCATTATTCTGCCTTTTATATTTCTAAAATATGTTCATGTTCTGACCAAATATATTCATTTTAAGATGTAATCGAAAAAAAACTTAGCCTATAAACTTAAAAGAAACGTTGATATATATTATTGATTTATCAAGATAAACAGTGACAATATCTGACATAAATATTTTTATTATTGTAAAGTCAACATGATTGGAAAGCTGTAGGTGTAATGTGTCCCAATATTCATAATGTTTATATATATCGTGAAACTGTAACAGATGATTCTATATTTCCACTTTATTTAGTTATAGTCTTTTTTTTTCAACTTGCTAATGAAGAAGCAGTGTGTTCCAAGCAGTCAAGGGCTTTGTGGATGCTGTCTTTATCATCCACTTCAGCTTTTCCAAATTTTTATACAAAGATATAGTGATAATGGTCAAAAATGATATGAAAGTATAGATCTTTTGAATGGAAAAACAATATTTTCTTGTGGTACGACCCCTAAACTCCCCATATATATTATATGGACGGAAGTATTCGGACATGTTAAGTAAATATTAAAGGAAATATTGATGTTTATACCCTACAAATCAACATGAACAGGACATCTTACGAGCTGTGGCCATGATGTGTCCCAATACTTTTGTCCATATAGTTTATAAACATCAATATTTCCTTAAAGTTTAATTGGAGATTTTGAAGAAAGTAGATTATTTACAGTCAGAGCACGAAAAATATTTAGCAAAGATAACAACTTAAACAAAACTAACCAATGTGATGATATTTATCACAATATAAAACTATATTCTGACATTTGTCATTATTGTTTTGTATCCCAGTCCCATTAGAAAAGAAACACCTGAATTCAACGTGTCCCAATACTTTTGTCCATATAGTGTACGTGCTCAAATGTTTTTTGAAACTTATGACAGACACTAGAATCCAGATGCATCATGCACGTGAGCTGCTCATTTGAGCCTCGGCCTTGTTTCCCCTGCAGTACTTGTCCAAGCAGCTGGAAATGTTGAGGGAGATGAATGAGCAGCACGCAAAGGTGTACGAACAGCTGGATGTGACTGCCAGAGAGCTGGAGATCACCAACGAGAAGCTGGTGCTGGAGAGCAAGGCCTCGCAGCAGAAAATAGACAGGTAGAGACAAACCCGCTTCACAATGTACACACGACACCATACTTGTAATTTAAGTAAACTGTTCCACTTTTCTGTTACAACTTCATAATCGGGGTCAAAGGTCTTCACAAATCACATTAGCGCTCTGAAGGCAGCCTTTGTAAATGTGTGTTTAGTAACACCAGCTCTCTACGGCTTTAGGAGAAAGGTATAAAGAAGTGACATAACGGTGACTGACTGAACATTTTTGTGCAGATTGACGGGCACCATGGAGACCTTACAGGGTCAGGTGGACAGTCTGACCACCCGGGTGGAGGAGCTGCGAACCCTGGAGGAGCTGAGGGTCCACAGGGAGAGGAAGGAACGCCGCAAGACCGTCCACTCCTTCCCCTGCCTTAAGGAGCTCTGCACGGCCCCCAGGTACCCACCGTCCAAAGTCACCTCCCATGACGCTTTGCGGTCAGCTTGTAGATTATTGTCAGTTTATCACAACGACAGATGAATGTTAGAAGTAACTACATTACATCACACTCAAATTTAGAGTATTTGTTTATTCCAGAACCACTTTTACAGCACTACTGTTAAACCATTAGCTAAACTACTGACACAAGAGAAAGAAAAAAAAAAACATTTTGGAACTCTGCACGGCTAATCCTTTATTCCAACGACACTCATACACAATGATAACCGTCAGCTTAGCTTAAATTCATAATGATATGTTGGTTTTCCTTCATTATAAAATATATTAATGTGAATAATATATGAAAAACATTGTAGATAATTGTTCAAAGTATTCCATACTAATACATTGTGTACTGAAATACACATCTGCTTTAATGTAGTACACGCATATGCACTTATGAAGTCAGATTTCTAACTTTGATGATTGTATTTACATTAAAAGATAAACACCTAATGTTTAAGTTTTGCACATACACCTTTACATTTCAATATGTGACCTGATAAACAGTGTGTGGGTACTGCATGTTCTTAGTCTTAATCTTCTTTTCTATGATGCATTCAACCACACCTCAGTGCAGTAACCTAAATGTAAAGTTTTCCAGCTCCAGGGCTTTTCCACGGCTGGTGTGTGTTGTGTGTGTGTGTGTTGCTTGTCTTGTATTTCAGTGTTCCTGGTACCTGTTTGGGTGGAGCTGGAGGCAGCTGCAGAGCCTATAAAACCCACCCTGTCCTGCCAAACTAGGACTACTCCTTACATGTACCACTGTTATTGTTAGTGAGCTGGGCCATAACACAGTGCATGCAAAGAATTTATTTAACAAATGAAACTGTCAGGGAGCCCAAATAAACATAATGCGAAAATACATTCTACAAGACATCAAAACTTTCAAGTAACACTTCTCCAGGGCAGAGGTAGATCTAGTCTGGCAGGACTGTGGTCACCTGCATCCAGTTCCTCCAGCTCCACCCAGTCAGGTACCACTGAAACACTGACATACAAGACAAGCAACACAACAGCACACTCATCACATACTGTACCAGCCCTGGGATGACCACAGGACTGTGACAAAATATAGAATTATATCAATAAATGGACAGAATATTAGAAGCAGCAAAAGTTACAACCTTTTTCAGTTGTGTTTCTGGTCTATTATGAGCCCTAAATGTAAAGTTGTTAAAGTATCTGTACTTATAGTTGGACACCTGTGGGTTAGTTACATGTTTCATCAGTTCAGATCAGACGGTATGTTCTGATTTTGCTGTGTTGTCAGGTATGAGGATGGATTCCTGCTGGCCAACCCAGGCAGTGTGGATCTGGCTGAGAAGCGCCCGTTGGATGAGGAGAACGATCGCCTCAGAGACGTAGTGTCATCCCTGCGTTCGGCCATGACTGCAGAGCGCTCCAAGCGGGAGGGCGCTGAGCGGGAGTGCGCCGCCGTGCTGCAGGAGTTTGAGCGTCTGGAGCAGCGTCTCCTGGGAGCAGAGGGATGCCAGCTGCGGGTCCAGGAGCTGGAGGCTGAGCTCCAGGAGATGCAGCAGCTCAGGAAGTCCAGGATGTGTCTGATTGGAGGCATGGAGGATGGTCTGGAGACACTGCTCAACAACGGCCCTGAGACAGACACCCCTGAGGACGGAGCAGGGCTGGAAGAAGGAGGCGAAGGTGCTGCTGGAGAGCCAGGGGCCCCGGGGCAGCAGGGGGGCCCGGTGAGGAAAAGCTGCAGCGATACAGCTTTGAACGCCATCTCAGCCCGCGACGCCTCAGGTAGACGACAGGGAAGCTACGCCATGCATGCCAACGGCGTCCGCAAACGTGGCATGTCCATCCTGAGGGAGGTGGACGAGCAGTATCACGCCTTGCTGGAGAAGTACGAGGAGCTGCTGGGGAAGTGTCGCCGCCATGAGGAGAGCCTGTGCCACGCCGGGGTGCAGACCTCACGGCCCGTGTCCAGGGACCCGTCTATGAAGGAGTACAACATGGCCGCAGCGGGGCCGTCCACGGCGCCCGCTGTCGCCGCCCCTCTGACACCTCCTCAGACTCCCTCCACCCCTGAGGCTCTGGAGGGGATCAGCCGGCAGGTGGAGCAGGTGGACAAACGGCTGAGCCAGAACACACCTGAGTACAAAGCCCTCTTTAAAGAGATCTTCTCCCGGCTGCAGAAGACCAAGAGTGACATGAACTCCAGCAAGAGCGAGAGGAGAGAAAAGAGGAAGACTAACAAATGAGCAGGAGCTTATTCCCCCTGATAGCACATGCACTGGAAACATGATCACACAAGCTACTGACTTCATCATTTTAACTGACCTCACTATTTTGGCTTCTTGATTAACATTTGTATGACGTATAGGGTGGTCACAGTCGGGTGATTAATGATCCAAACTGTTGGTTGTGGATGCCTTCATTTGCCCTCGTGGAAGAACGCTTCACTGATTCATGTGAATCTGCCAAATGTTTTACTGCATAGGTGAGAGATTGTCTGAGGGTACTGACACTGTGTGATGATGCAAAGCCTTTTTACACGAGTCAAAGGCTTTGTTTCTGTCGTTGGACAATCTAATGTATGGTGTAGTATTTATGATTGGTGCAGAAACAGCCATTTATTTATTTAACTAGCGATGATTAACTTAATTAATACAAAAACAGTTAATGGCATTGAAATACTTTTACTATTGAATCATGCAAGTGCAAACGAAATGATTTTGCTGTGTGTGTGGTGTCTTTTGGAAGGTGCAAATCCTCCAGGACAGCTGCCAAAGTGTGCTGTGCAGAAGTGTTTGTTGACTTAGATGAAGATTAGATTAGTTACATGGTTTGTTAAGTCTTATTTGATAACAGAAGATGCCTCTGTAGTGTTGTTTACAGCATGAATCCAAGTCTCCAGAGGCTCAATTATCTTCATCTGTTACAGAAATGTGTGTAATGCCATATTACATCTTCCTCAGTTCTACACTGTGTTACCACATTATTGTTCTTGTAGGTCATTTAAAATGCTTTGTGTAAATTTAAATAAATGTACTGACCATGTTCTTTTGAGTTTATGGATCAAATCGGATCCATTCTGGAGCTCAGGGAGGCAACAATGTAAAAACGTATGTGGGCTGTTGAGGTATGGAGGGGAGGGAGTTTCTGTTAAACAAGCAAAAACAAATCTGAATAAAATCATGTGACACAAGCAGACCCGGTCTGAACACTTTAATGTGAACACAGGAGATCAGTAAACTGTAGGTAATACAAGTAGCACACATTGAGTCAAATCCAAAGAACCATCAGTCTGTGACACATGACATCCACTTATTCTGGAGTGTATAAAACAACACTTGTCTGTTGGAAACTGGTCTATGTGAAACAGGACTGATGTCTCTGTACTGGTTCAGGGGTCACTTACGCACTGCATTACAGTCGACTGACGCTAAGCACAGTCAGAAACAGCAGCAGCAGCATGAGGCTGTAAGAGACCGGAGGCACAGTCAGTATTGGTAATCTGGAACTTGATTAATACAAAGTGAGCAATTTAACAGTTCTAGTTCAGTTCGAGTTAGATTCCAGCAAGAGCCACTCGCTACAGGGGAACTTAGGTAAGACCTGTGTCATTCATCGCCACTAATCTTTAGCATTGTTATGGATGATTTAACTGAAAATCTAACTAATTTAAGATAACTACTAGTGCTGAAATTAAGTTGTCTGCACATAGAGCTAATGTGATTAACGCCTACAATACATATAATGGCTTTTACAAATCAACGAACCTGAAATAAAGATGTTTCAGACCTGATTTCCTGTCCATTTATTACAAGCATTGTTAAACAGGCTCACATCATATACTGGCAAATATAATCTGAAGGCAAATGGCTCAGCAAGGTTGTCTACAACTTCCTCAGCTATAAGGGTTCATATGTTAAGGCCACATAGCTGCTGAAATACCCTGATCGGAAGAGGAGCAGCCACTCCTAAAGCTAAAGCAAGGGGTCGGAAGGGCTTCGAGGTAATTTTGTTAACTCCCCGTCCTTTCAGCAGAGTTTGTTGGGCGGTAAACGATTTGTAAAAGAGGTGGCCTGAATTCCGAATAATTTACCAAGACCCTGGTACAAATAATCTGCTCAAAGGCTTTAGGAGGGCTGCGTCCAAGAGCGGTGTCCAGCAATGATTGCCCAATGACCGTACAGTGGCCACGTGCACACAGCCTTACTGCTTCCTGTACAATGCTTTCCAAGGCAGATCATGGTAAATCGTACAAAACAATCTGGGAAATAGATAAAAGAGGGAAAGATGAAGCGCTAAGGGGCAGAAGGATTTAAGATTTTCCCCAATGGTGAATGTTTTTTTTTCTTTTTCTCCATTTTATAAACAAAGCATAACCACAAAATCTGGATTGTGCACATTTGCTTTCTCCTTTTTTTTCCCCAATTTCTAACAGGAGGTGCAAACAAAGCATGAACGATGCAAAGAGAAGATCTATGGAATGATGCAGTGATTGGAATTTAGGACAAAATAGACAGGCCGACTGTGATGCAGACTGATGGACGGAGAGAGCAAAAGCTTAAACTCAATACATAATCCAGAGATGGATTGAACAGGAATGATGGAATGACAGCAAGAAAATTAAAAAAAGGGGGACAGAGCAAAGGAAAACAAAAGGAATGGAGGATAGCAAGGGAAATCAGTCTTTCCAGTCTTTCTTGATAGTGAGGCTCCATTCCCAGGAGAGATGATCATGTTTGTCGTCGTCGGTGAACTTGGACTTGATGTTGTAAGTGCCGCGGGCCAGCATTCCTTTCGGTGCCTCCTCTAGAGAGGTGAGGAACTCATACTCCTGGTTTGGTCTGGGCCCGTAGCTGCCAACCATGTAGTCCGACTTATCGACTACACATCACAGAGAAAATAGACTGCATTAATATCATCAACTGTAGTATATAAGCATATTACAGCCATGGAAATAAGAGATTAGCATCAGTATCATTATTCTAGAGACATCAGCTTTATATGTCAATATATAAATCATTACCACCAAATAACTAAAAGCACGAGTAAACAATTATTTGCCTCATTTAATAGATAGCAGAAGATTCTACTTATTTAATGTCAAGGTAGTGTGACTTTTGGTAACAGCTCAGATTTAACCAATTATGGATGCACTGGGGGATTCTTACCTCTTACTCCTTTCCTGAACGATTGCTGATTGTACTTCAGGCCTGACACGATCTCCTTGTTGACCTGTAAGATACACATTTGTCAGCTGCAGCAGCGTAACACGTAAAATAGAGGGATTTCAGTTTTAACAAACGCCAAATTCTCTCACCTTGAAGCTGATCTTTATTTTATATTCAACTCCTTCCTTCAGCACAAATGGAGTCTTTTTGAAGCTCTCCAGATCTCCTAAGAGGAAAAACCAAAGCAGGAAAAACAAACAAACAAAAAAAAGAAGTCAGAAACTGTCAGGAGATGTGACATAAAGAGTGCCGAGTCTAACCTGCATTTGGACTTTCAACACTTGCAGTAAAGACAATGGCCACCAGGTGGCATAGTGCATCTTAGTGGGAACAGCTCTGATGGGGCGTTATAGATCAGTCAGCCCTCACAGAGTACGATCAGGAAATGGTTCATTACCCCACTTGCATAGGAATTATGTCATTACTAATTGGCAGACAAAGAGCCAGCAGTTCCTTTGGTCCACAATCTCATACAAACACAACAGTGATCATTCAGAATTAAGGTTACTATGACACAATTCCTTCAGTGTATCTGCAGTCCACACATAAGATATACACTGGCATTTACATCATCTATAAATATTTTCATTAGTAAACACATGTAATTTGCTGCTAATAATCCATCAATCAAAACAATAATGTATATTATTTATTCATAACAAATAATTTTTCACGTTTAGCGTTTCATTCTGATTAAAGATACATGTAACTTTAAACATTAGTAACGGGAATACAATCCACTGACAAGAAAAAGCCATTGAAATGAATGAAATGATAGACTTCTCTGAATTTGAACAATGTTGAAATATTTAATAAAATGCAAATGTGCAAGTCAACAAAATATATAAACAGGCCGAGTCATTTTGAGATTTTCCAGTTGGAGAATCTTACATATTACACTTTTAAAATCTGCTGTTTTGTCTGTATTGAAGCCTGTTGCACACTGTCTGTACACAACTGCCCAAACACCATGTCTGCTCCACTCACCCTGAAGGTCCAGGACCAGGGGGTTTGGCGCTGACTCGCATACCAGAGTCATTCGTGTCACCTGGACATTTGGGGTGCTGGGATCTAAGCCAGAAAAAAGTAGAAACATAAATAATGACCACAAGATCATTCATTAGCAGAACCTGATCATATAGTTGCATAAAAAAAAAAACCCTGACCAACAATGACAAGTGGTGAGCACCAACCTTCAGCAACATCAACACTGCCCAGTAAGGCCTCCTTGTACTTGCGTAGGCTTTCATCATCCTGGTCCAGCTCCTGGATCTCCTTTAAGCTCTTCTGGGCTGGAGGTTTGTAGTTGACTGGAGTATCAGTTTCTTCATTTTCAGCTGCAACTGCTGCCAGCTGCTCTGGTGTAGGGTCCTGCTCTGCCATGGTGATCTAGTCACAGAAGGAAACAGAGAGCAGGGAGGACGGGTTAGAGGACAGAAAAATTAAGTAATGAAGACCTGATGGCAGCTGTCCTTTTTTGGTTTTCAGCCTGCTTTAATTAAATCTGGGCTACATGTGGAGCAAGGCATCCGGCCGCTGAATGATTATTAGGAACCAGGAGAGACCTCTGTGAACTCTGACCTAGGGTTCTGGCTCTCTAAATGAATGATTCACAGAAATGCTGTTTGCTATCTGGCTATCCTGATATTTTCAGTGTGATCAGCTACAGTTTTGAGACACTGCTATTCTCTGTGAAGAGGAGCATAATGACGTTTTGTTGGCAGGGCTTGGGGGAAAAAAAAAAAAACTGCAACATTTCTTTCAGCACAGAGTGACAAGTTTAAGGATGACAATCCACAGACCTTCCTGTAAACAGCTGAAGCACTCACTTGCTCATACTCTCACCAAAGGAGGATTATCAGAGATGACTCCTTTTGGCAAAACCAATGCATTTTGGAAGATTATTTGAGGTATTTTATTATGTTGTAGAAAGCAGAGATCATCTGAGTGTGTGGAAATGAATGATGTGCTGCATTAAGAGGTGGAAACCAAACCACGGAGGGACTTGTCAAGGAATTTGTGCCCATGTGGTATGTGCCCCACAGGTCACCCTGACAAAATAGTTTTAATGTGCATTTCCCTCTTAAATGCCTCCTGATAATGCACACAGAAGCCCAGACAAGAGCCAGAACATGTGACGTTCTGGCTTCCACAGTTTATCTGGCTGTGGAGCCGCAGACACTTAGCCTGAGGCCTCTCCTTCACCACAAAGTGTTGTCAGGGATCAGCGGTGGGCCAAGTGAAAAACATCAGGGCTAATACAGCTGTCTACACACACAGCTGCACTGTAACACCAGTCACTACAGATTAGACCTGAAGAGGCCGGGAATGACGTCAGACCGCAATGACAAAGACGTGCTTGGAGGATGACACAAAACGGAGTGGTTTCTTGTCAAATACTACAAAAAAAAGAGCTATTAAAATATTTAGTGCACATATGGTTGGATAACTGAGTAAAACTCTATCAACACCTGCTGCCTGTTACTCCCATGACAATCCATCTGTGTGGCAGGTTTTCTTATCAGGCTGCAGTCCTCAGAAGACACACACTGATGTAATAGACTCTGAATTAGGTTGAATCCAATGTGTGCGGTTCCTAATACAGACACCATAGTTTTGGTCACATTATACATCTATGGCGGAGTTGACTAAGTTCAAATTGAAACAGAATTATTCGCAGGTTGAGTCATAGTAACCTGAATTTTCTTATGTTCTCGACATTCTTCTTAGTTAATAGGCATCAACCCCCACAGTGCATTTTTAAAGTTCCTGGACTTCAGACAAATCAGGCAAGAAAAAATTGTCAGAAACATACATTGTTAAGAAAAACAAACAGGTACAATGATATTCGGGTTGTGCAAAAGGATGATATCATTCCATGAAAGGAAAAACATGACATTTTTCATAGCAGAGTTGATTATTCTCTTGTGACGCAAACCACGCCCTTTATAACAATACTGTACTTTTCATTATCTGGACAAGGCTTTGTTCTTCTATGTGGCACAGATGAAGGCAGTGTTCCATTTACTTGTTATATATGATACACTGATATTGTGAGTTGTACTTATGTTTTGCCAGTATTCATTTTTGTGTGCCGCTATTTAATTAGTATTATAATATTTGTTCAGTTTTGATATTTTTGACAATATTTACATTTTGGAACTATATTTATTTAGTCTGCCCCACAGCAAAAAAGTGTTTGCTATTCATTTTATGCAATATGAATGACTTCCTTTTTGTTAAATATATAAATAGGCCTTACCAGTAATTGTGCTATACAGAATTCCTTTATTGTCATTGCAAAACTGTGCAACAACATTTAATGCAACTGCTTTCTCTGATATAAAATTTTAAAAAGAGCAAGATAAGAACATTTATCCATATCATTGCCTAGATAAGAATTTACCCACATTTAGATATGGAGGTTTTGGTTACATTTCATAACCCTAAATTATATTAAAAACCAACTTCCCTAAAGTGAAAGAGGAAGCCTGTGTATGACAAGGTCAACACTGGACTAAACTGTTACTTCATTCCACTCTAAACTTAATCCAAAGATCCAGTAAATAAAACTTACGTTTGTTAGCTTCCAGTTAAGTTTATTTTTGCAGATTTCTGTTACCATAAGACACAAAGGTTATCATAACATAAGCCAACAAATCTAACAAATGCAAACACAAACAGGAAAAAAAATGAAACCACATGACAAACACAGGTGAGTGATGACATTTCATAACAGCAGACTATATAAGTGGCTACTTTGCCTTCACCGCCACAGGACACTGTTCCCAATCTAACCAGCATCAATAAATCACACAACTGCACACAAACACCACATGAAAACTGGTTTTTCTCTGCTCGTCTATCCAACCCTCTCTTCTAGTGTATTGAATCTGCTATATACAGTTGGGTATTAGCCAAGCAGGAACTCAGAACAGGTTTTTTTCCCCTAAATGGGGCCCCTGTCCTCCCATAACAGCACAAATGCCTTTTCTGCCAATAGTGTGCTTTGGCTAATCAGCTGCGTGTGAGTGTTTCTGACCAAGGTGAAAGACTGAGACAGTCCTTGTCACATAGAGAGAAACAGCAAAACAGGAACAAATAACACACCAATGCAGTCATTGTCATTCTCCAAGTGTCAACGGAAAGGTTGTTACTTCTCGATTTAATGCCAGATTTAGTGTTGGAGGAGTATTGCAGGGACAGGAGCATCAGAACACTGTCATGCAGTGAAAACTGGCACCAAATGTAAGAGTGCTATTTTTCTAACACTATATTGGTGATTTGATCAGACATGTCTGTTACTTAAAGTCTTATTACATAGCTGTTTGTTCTGGTCAACATTTAACATTTTCTAAGGGTTTGTTGAAAAACTATTTTTCTTAAAATCAGCTAAAAAATGAAATGATCAACTCTGGGAATTGTAAGGATCACAAACATTGCAATCAAAAGTAAAGTTCATCTGATCGTAATGCAGCAGCTTCAACCTAAGCTTCAAGTCTTTAGGTGTGGGGTTTTTTTCTTTCCAAATTGTATAAATTCTGGTGTATATGCATCCTCTTTTACCTACATCACATTTTTGCTGCAGTTCAGCTTTCTTGTATTAGTCCTCAAAATTTAATGTACTGTATGTACTTGGAGGTGTCACTGAACACTTACAAAGCATTTATATCATCTGCTCATAGCAACATCCTTCAGAGATGCTATCGTAACCAAACATGACATAGATGGTTCAGAAAATTAAAGGCTCATGGTCTCAGTAAAAATCTGGTTAATTTTGAACAATACTGACATCACCACCTTCCTAGTGACACACATTCCTGTGGACAGACTGGACAAATAATGTGGCTCAATAGCTACATGCCAAACTATAGCAAGAAAGCACTGTTAATGTTCAGTTCTAGAAAATAACAATGGTCACGGTAGGGTTGGTGTTACGATTAATTGCGATTTTAAACGTTACAGTTAATGAATCGTCAAGCCTGCCAAAAACCGTCTCATAAAATACAGTAGATTAAGAGCGGAACCAAAGACACACCAATATGCGCTTCCCACACGGAATGAAAGCAAAATTACACAAGAACTGCATTCAACATCCCACGAATAAAAATGACAGAGAAGGAACAAGCTGACGGTCTGTCTCGGGGGCAGATGTATTTCTGAATTGTCTTGATCATAAATATAATTTTGATGCGAGCTCACTTTCGTTTCCATAGAGTTTGCATTCGTTACCGTCACCTACGCAGCTTCAGGCTACCATTGTGCAACCCATTCACAACAATCTGACTGCAAAGCTTTCGTAGAGTAAGGCCATTCTTCTCCAGCAGTTCAGACTCTCATACAAGCTTCGGGAGAGTTAACTTGTGAATTGATACAGTAAACACGCTCTGTTTGATTACAAGGCAAACTGCATAAAACAGTCTGACGTGCCTGTAGAGACTACAGCCGACATTCAACAGGTAATTAGTTCGAATTCGAACTTTTTACCCCATGCTCGAATGAATGTTCTAAGTTCAAATAAAAAGTGACAGCCCTAATAAGTACTGCTGTGAAATTAATTTGTGCAAAATAATCATGGTAATTGTGAAACCACGATTATTTCTCTGATGATAATCATGGCACCAAAATCTCTAATCGTTACACCTCTAGGTCACAGGATCATGCAAACAAACACTACATGTTGAGCTGAAGCCTTCACCTGCACGGTGCTGCATGCAGCTCTGTCCGACAGCAGGATAATCTGACTACTTGAAGGGACTAAGCAGCACAGTTTTACAAACACACCCGGCTCCACAACAGCTGAGGATCCAGATTAGAGCTGTAACTTGGCAACATCGCTCATCAGTAAGATTATAGAAAGTGGGATTATGGATAATGAGGTAATCTGAGACACGAAGGGAAAGTGCTGCAGGTGTCACTGGTGACATATCACGAGGATTCTTGTGACAAGTGTCATTAGGAGTCTTTGAGAATTTAGATTAGCCCAGCAAAGACCAGTGACACCCTGGAAGATGACACAGGCTTTATGAGTGGAAATGGGAGAGCAGGGATTCACTGTTTTCAACCACCAGCTGCGGACACTGATGCTATGAGAGAAGATATTATATGCAATTAGGTTAGTAGATACAGAAATCTTTAGTTGATGAGTCTTTAATGTCATTGGTTGTTGTCCTAATGTGCTTTTTTGGAAACACCAGATTCAACTAATACTATATAGCATGACAACATGTTAGACAACAATTGTACCACAAATACAAAGGACAGAATGAGTAATATTTTAATTAGCCATGTTTTCCCATAACAAAGCAGGCAGCGACACAGAAAAAAAAACAAAAAAAAACATGAAGTAGTTGTGTCAGACTTCCTGCTCAGACACGACTGCGATCATTTAAGAAGCTGTCCTTAGTGAAAAAGTATTGTGGATACCATTGAATAACTGAAGAACATTGCACATTTACATCAAAGACAATAACATACGATAAATGTTGCTTCACAGAAAGCAGCCTTTGTGGAGTGACATTTATCTTTTGGTCTCACCTCTTTATTGATGACATTACTGACAGATCTATGGCAGCTTTGATGCTCTCTGCTCTCATGTGGAGCACACCGGGTGCCACACACCAGTTTTTGTCTCTACTGACCTTCTGCATCCTTGTTATACTGTATTCATAGGTTAATATATACAATTACGCAATTTCTTTTCATGTTCTTGAGATTAGGTGTAGTTGGTTTAGATTTTTTGATTTGTAGCAACATTTCTGTCCCCAACACTCCTCAGCCATTTGAGTGTTAAAGTTTGTGCACTGCATCTAAAACTGTTGAAATTACATCCTCTAGCAACATGCCAAAGTGTAGTTAATACTTTGAATGATGTTTTTCAAATGAAGCATTTTGTATAATTTGCATTTCTGCATGTTTCTATATAAACACTCTAACTTAAATATGACGTTATTAAAATCCACCTGTATACATCATGTACAGCTATGTGCTTTATTTGATGCTACAGAGTACATGTGCATACTTAATTAAATTGGGTTGCTCTTCATCTCAGGCTGCTACCAAGCCTTTTTTGTGTGTGAAGAAATGACTGCAAACTTCCTTTTTCAAGCCAGAGCTTGATGATTCATATCCTCTACTGTGCAGTAACCACACAATGTGAAGCTGAAGCACAACCAATCATCTTAACATCATACATGTGAGGCTAACTAAGCCTGATATTATTTAAAGATGATGTGATACTACAAATGCAAAAAGACAATGCTGGATAGCTGAAATGGCAGTAAATTAAAATACCAGGTCCCTCTAACTTAAGGAAATCATGCTATCAGATTGAGGAAGTGTTGCACTAAGAGAGTTAGGCTGAACTGATGCAATGCAGAGGAACCCAACCTCAACAGACTTACAGGAGGGAATGACAAAAATTCAAGGAGGAAAAAATCTGAGCAAAACATCCACGTAAAATTACAAAGAGCTGTGCTCAGTGTTGAAGTGGGTTTAGATCAGTCAGTTAACAGGCAGGCTGGATAAATGATGCTGGATTCAATCTTAATACACAGATTGTTATATTAGCTGGAAAGAGTGCATCTGATCACAAAGAAAATTAGTTACAGAGCTCTGAGAGGAAAAGAAAACATGATTCTATCCCAGGAAGGACCAGAACAAATAGGAAGCTTTAAAAATAGCTGGTGAGAAATCCCTGCATGCAGCAGCAGGAAGCTGCGAGTGAATGGGATAGCCAAGGTGCCAGCTGAAAGGTCAGAGCTTATTCCCCTTCTCGACAGGAGACTCAGCGACACGTCCAGATTCAGTCTGCCGCTCTAAGCAACAGCTTTGGTAAAAGGTGATGGTGTCTACACAATGCAGGATTACAGCTGTACAATGGTTTCCTTCAAGGATTGAAAAAAAAACTCACAAAACATGGTATGCGTGAGAGAAAACTGAATGATAATTTCAGCTGAGTTCAAGAATACAGAAAGTCAGATATTAAGACTTGTACTTACTGTCTGATTTTTATGCATATATTAAACTTGCCGCCACAGCATTCATTCTGCTTCATTTGCATCTGAACACAGCTGAATGGTTTAGGCCTGTTTCTTCAAGTCTCACGAGATCCTAGTAAATGTTGAAGCTTACTATAGAAAAGGAAATGGATTGTTAAACTGTTCCACCTCTTTTAGACGTGCACAAACTCTGGGCAGCTCAAATCAGACAAATTAAATCTACAAAATGAGACATCCGGTCCCTGTTTCAAGGCCACAAAACACTCTGATTGAGATGAACAAAATGAACTATTCATGATAAAAATGTCTAGTCTAAACGTTCTGCATATCCTATAAGGGCAAAAAAAGAGAGATTCCTGTAGGACATTTATCTCACACGCAGGAAAGAAAAGAAAGATTCACAGGGTTGAGTGATCTCTATGAGAAATCACTTATCAGCCTTTCAGCCGAGCCCATCAGACAAACAAACAAAGGCCACTGTCACTTGAATCACTTTTGATCTCAGTACGAGGTGTGTGCACACTTGACTTTGAAAGCCTTCAAAGACCAAAAATGGTGGTTGGTATAAAAGGTGTGAGCCCTTCAGGCCAATTCAAAGTGAAAAAAGATAGTTCAGATCCAGGAAGTGGCACAAAATCTCCTCGGTGTTGCACATGACAGTTGGCTCCACTATAATTACTCAGTTGCTTAAACTTTTACACCAAAGGTTTATGCATCTGTATAGCTTATGCATAAGTGATAACAATTAAAGCCAGTGCAAAGGATTATATTATAATTGTATAAAGGCCGACACGAGCAGCTCAGATCACGCTCAACACCCGGAAATGAATAGCTGATGGTTGCTTCTACACTGCTCGCCGCTGGGGATAAAACTTTTACATTACTTGGCATTAAGATGAAATACTATCACTTTAAAACACTTAGACCATAACTTGTAAACTCGTTGCAGTACGTTACTCTTTGATAACCACATCGTTGCTTTTATTTATCCAAGTTCAGGAATTAAGTTAACGCTAGCGAAAACTTCCTCACGCGCGACTCAAAACTTTATAACCTCGCCATTAGGCCTTTGAGATACACCCTAAACAGGTAAACCGAGGTATTAAGGGATTTAGGTAGGTGTTTCCTCAACTCTTACCGTTATACCGCTGTTAGGCTGGGACAGTCTCCTCTGAATGGTGGTGAGAGAGGCGGCGAAGTGAGGCGGCGGAGCCAAATCTGAGCCGAGTGGCATCCGTTAGCACACGAAACTACTTCCGGTCACATGCCTTCAAAATAAAAACTCCACTCACTTAACTTAAACCATAACCGCTCATATACGAGTGTTCCCTCATGTCGTAACATTTCTGTGGAAATACTGACTTTACTTACGACATGCTATTTTGAAATATGCTACAAAACGACCGTAATACTGTGTAGTAACCATAAAATCTTCTAGTGAAAGTTTTATCAACGCCACTTTACGATAGTCAGTGCTGACAAACAGCAGTCAACATTCCCCGAATAACTAAGTGGTGTTCACACATGCTATATTATTAACTCAGTAAATGATTTGAGTATTTTCTGAATTATTGATACTATTATCACAATGCTGTCTTATTTAGTGTGCACTTGTCCAGCACTTTGGCGGAGGTAGCAATGGTGAAGCGAAGACCTTTGTGCTTTAATTGTGTAAGCCTTACCGGAAGCTGTACTGCGTATATAAAATACTTGTGCTATGGTCACGCTTCCGGGGAAATTGCGCTTACGACACGCATGGGCATGCCATGCAGGTCCTAAGAAGGGCTGCATAACCACTACCGGCACCTGCGCTAGACATGGCACGGTGCTTTTATGACGTTTCGGTTTATTTAGTTCATAACCCAACGTCAGTCCCTTAGAGAATTGTCATTTCACATGAATCATTATAATAATTAATAGTAATAGATGTCAAGTTAGTGCTTCCCTCTTGTCTAAAAGCATTAAACATTGGTGTGCTTCATAACCCGATACCACACACCACTGCGACCTCTACTGGTCGTGTTATGGTATTTCAGTTCATGAGGATGATTTTATCATGTTCAGCTATTTAGTATGTCTTATTTACCAAGAAAGAACTAATAACTAGACAAGAAAACTATGCAACAGGTTCAGCAGGGTGTTGAGAATTGAAATTTATTCTACTGCATTCTGTGCATGCAGTATAACTCTGGTTGCTCAAGAAAAGGTTAACCCACGTTGGTTTCAATAAGGTCTTTAAATGAGTCATGAGTGTCACTGAATGACAACTAGCAGTTGGAATGTCAGTTTAAAAGACCTTCAGTGTCATAAATATGATGAATAGAGCTGATTTTCATAGGGTTAACAAGCAACTACTCTGACAAACAGTAAAAACCATGACAGGAGCATTATTTGGTTAATAAGCACTGCAGGTTTTATTACAAGTTTCTTTAACTACAGGGTAGAGGAATAAACTGGGGAAACCCAGTTTCAATTAACCTACAGCCAAAACCATTTTCATCAGAAAAAAAAATACTGGTAAAAAACACTTTGGAGCATTTAAAAGAAGAGGTTGGAACAATAAATTCAAATCACATCAGACAACCATGTGTAAAATATTCTGCACATTTGTGACAACTCTTTGTGCAGACAGGAAGGGACAATGACCAGGAGGAGGAGCTTTGTTTCTTAACTGGTATCCATCTGAGAAGAAAAGAGGCAAGAATGGAAAAAATTAGATTTAATTAAACTGACAAACGAGAATATACAACACACTGAAAAGTTGAACCAACCCTGGCATTGTAGGCATCTAACTGGGCATCAAGCTCTTCTGCTGACAACTGTTGCTTGCTGCTTCCTCCACGACCACCTCGACCCCTTCCTCTGGAACCGCCTGCTCCGCGTCCTCCACGGCCTCTCTGCATGCCGCCAAAGCCGCCACCACGATTCCTGTTCATGCCGCCACCACCTCCTCTGTTCAGGCTAAAATTTAAACTAGATGTGTCACACATAATAAAACATTTAAAAGTGAACTTTACTAATACACAATATAGCCACAGACTTACCCCTGCATAGGTCGCCTCTGTGTGTCGATCTGTGATGTAACGAGCTGTATGTTCATGGGTCGCCCTAAAAGACAAAAAAAAAGATTGTGCTTTTGAACTTGGGTAGGAAAATACTGAAGCAGAAAGTCGATGTTTAATCATAGCTTCAGCCATACCATCAAGGGGGATGCCGTTGTACTGTTTCATTGCTTTTAATGCATCTGCCCTCCTTTCAAAGTGCACATCTGCAGTTCCCAAGCTTCTTCCAGAGCGATCATAATGAACTGCAGCCTTTTTCAGAGTTCCAAACTCTGCAAACAATTCCTGAAAAATGAAGCAAACACCTTAAGAACCACAGCTTTTCCTCACAAAGTTAGAAGCACCATCTTATAGTAAAAAAGTGTTATTAAAAAAAAAAAAAAAAGGAACCAAGTACCTGAATATCTGCATCTGAAACCCCAAAGTCGAGATTGGAGACGAGGAGCTTCCCCCCAGTTTCCACACCAGCTCCACCCCCACCACCAGCAGTGCCATTGAAGCCGCTGTAGCCATTGTCGAACATGTCGTGCTGCCACTTATCTGGAAGCTGTTTCGGCTGCAACAGATGAAAGAGAACGCACCTGCTGACTTCAGGATCCCCTTGCCTCTGTCAATCACAGAGTCCACGTGGCTGGGTGTTGGGGCAAGCAGGGGCTCCACATCCAACAGGGCCAGGGTGTTCAGATCCCCCAAGAGACTCCCCAATGTTCCCTGCCCACCCCATCACTACAAGCAAGTGAATCAGTTCAGACAGAAGGACATACACAAGACAAACAATTTAAACTACATCAGCAAGGGGATCTATTATACATCACCTCAATATAAATATATATACATATACAGAGTAAAATTATAAATGAACTTTATTGGAATCAGAGATTGAATATGTCTATTCTAAGCCACAATTAAGCCTAATTTATTACCCCAAAATCCACCCACAATTTCTAAACTAAGACCTGAACAACTGACCCACCCCGTTTAAGTACCAACATTGCCCAGTGTACTCTTGCCATCAGCGCCTCCACCAAAGGCCCTCCAGAACTGATCCTCTGGTACACGGGGGTCGCCATCTGAAGCAGCGTTGCCTCCAGCGTTGTACTGCGTTTCCCGGCCCGACCAAGAGTTCTTTACAAAGCCATGAAAGAGGCTTTCATGAAGGGGAAGTGTCCATAAGTAGAAGGAGATGGGTGGTAAAACCAACTAGGCAAAGGCCAGCTATTATGTGAGCGTGGATTATCTCAGCGTCCATTTTGAGACCACGCCATTTTGACTGGGGCTTTGGCTTATTTCTAGATGCTCATTGACGCTTAAGGAGTATAGATTTGCCTTATACGAACTACCGGGGGGTTGAAGTCCACTGATCCATCCTCAAGCAATAGCCTCACTTGTCGAAAAGCCACCAAACATGCCTTGTTGTGAACCCCGCCAGCCACTCTCGAACAAAAGGCCGCCTGGTCGCTGCACCGGGACAGGGGCAAAAACTATCCTCCCAAAAGGCGATGAAAAAACACAGCGGGTACTTTTCTTGTTGAAGTAGTTTCCTCACACCATGATAATGCAACTTGAGTGGAAAGCACTGCTATTGACCGTGGACGACTACCTCTATTTTAAGTGCTGGATTCAAAATGGCGCTGCCAAGGCCTTCGCTCGATCCAACTTTAGCTAGTTAGCCAATACGGCAAGCACATCTGCTCATTCCAGAAGGCCTCTTCTTTTAACTCGATGTAACACATATGGGTTGTGGGAGAAGGGACAACCTATTCAAACATTTTTCATTATTGCTTAACCGCAAACTATAGAGCCCTCATCCGAGGGACACTCGGCGGTTAGCAATCGCTTTTATTTGCTTGATTAGCAAGCTGGCTATAGGGTTAGCTAGCAAGCCTATTGGAGAACAGAAGGATGTTACCCAGGCATTGAGGTTTGCCGAAGGGATTTCCTTTTTCTGCCCATTCTCAACTTTCTCATACCCTGCTGTAAGGCGTCGGTCTGCCTCTACCGCGGTTCAGGTTCTGTCGGTTCCTCATGGGGCCGGATCCGCCGCCTCGGCCTCCAAATCCTCCGCTGACTCCAAGACGCCCAGAGCCTCCTCCTCGACCGCCGCCGGAGCCTCCGCGGCCTCGACCTCTTCCACCTCGGCCTCCACCTCTCTGCTGCCTGTTCTGTTTGATAATGTCATCTAGAGACATATCCATTTTATCGGTCATTATGCTGCCCCAATAACGCTAAACTGGTAACAAACTTTTAAAAAAATACGCCCTAGGCTCGATTGGTCCCTCTCCCTGTCCTTTCACAACTCGATACCCCGACGACAAGACAATAAATGAGCGAGAGCGAAGCCAACGGAAAATGAGCTGGGACCTGTTACGCATGCGCATAACGTCATCGCGTAAAACATACAATGACGTCGCTCTCACTTGTTTTGTTTATATTTATTTATGTAGAAAAAAAGCGATCAAAGAAATGAATTTATGCAACATATTATAAAAGAGAAGGGGACTTTGTCTATGTGTGTGTGTCTCGGGTATCACACAAAATCCGGAAAGAGCTAACTGCTGCAGTTTGGCATATATTTATGTATTTTTGGTCAAGGAAGAGACGAGCGAAGGCGGCAAGTTGATAGGACCAAAATTTTGGGAGATAGTAATTTTGGAATACAATAGCCTTACAATTGCTCAGAATCATAATTGAAGTGGGTTACCTAGCAACAGATAAACAATAGAGCCGGGTTGTATCAGGCTGTATCAGAGTATCTAGAACCAGTGGTTCACCACGGGCTATATAAGCTCTATATAAGCTCAAGCGTTTGACTTTAATTTCTTCCCATGTCTACGTGTTTCTCACTTCTCACGCATTTTATTTCCTTATTGTCCCATGAGCAATTCACTGTGCACGCTGAAGGACAAATGCTTAGATTTTCTTTGTATGTCCAAGTCAATGTAACCACAACATAACATGCTCATGAATCTCTTCTTGATTAGTTTTTGGTAAGATCCCGTTTTAATCATATACATTTAAAATCTGTACAAATGACTCTTGTCATCTCATTCTGAACACAGAAAATTAGTTAATGTAAAATTCATGTAGTGGTGTAAATCAAAAAGAAATGCCCCCTTTGCACAAATCTGTATAGTAGGATGAATACAAACCAGATTACTGTAAAAGTATTTTATTCAACATTTTGTTTCAAGGCTTGGGGAAGGGGGGGTTAACCAGGGGAAGCATACTTCGAGAGTTTTCTACTAAATAAAATCCACTTTAGGGCAAGAAAATTTATAATAAAAATGTTGGCCTTCTACGATGCATTTGGCTTCCGAAACTTGCTGATATACTGTATATCCAATGTGTTCATTTTGTTACCTCTACAATTATTCTATCAAACTACTTTCCAAAAACAAACTAAAAAAAGAAGTCAGCCCTTTCACATTTCCTCCAAGGTCGTATAAGTAGCAGTAGTAAAGAAAACATTGTTTTTATTTAAGACTGCAGTCTTCTGTGTCCTGTGGAGAGTGTCAACAGTTTGTACCTCAGCATCAGATGTCAGCGAATTGTAATGAAAGTTTGTATCAGTCCCTTTCACATAAAGAATGAATATGTGACAGTTCTCTGACTTGAAAAAAGATGAACCAAGAATGGGAGAATGTCTACTCCCTAAAATCCCAGTTCTTTTCTTCTTGGTCAGTTGCAGTAGGTAAATAAAAAGAGATGGGTTGCTATGGTCCAGAGTTTAAAAAGAGTGACATTCGGTGCTAGACTGGCCAAGAAGGCTGACTTTCTGGCTGACAAAGGGCTGATGGAGAAAAAGTTCTCAAGGATAACGGGTGAAAAAAGCTCCTGGACCATCACGAGAAAGACTAGGACTTCTTGGAGTCCTGTGTGTTGCGTTTCTTGAGGTCACTCAGGTCCACTGGTGTGAAAGCTGCAAGAGTAAACAAAAAAACTGTGAATCACTGGCATATGCATGAACAAAATCTTTCAGAAGAACTAATTCACTGTAACTTACAATGTAGATTAGGATTGGGGTTCTTCTCCACATATTCCTGTGGTCCACGGTCATTACGTTCGCTATTTTGTGTTGATCTGATGTCTCTAAGCACACACTGCCAGGCTGTGTAGGAGTAAATAAAACATCATAGCTTTAGTTTCATCTAATACATACTGTATTTTTGTTCAATTTGAAGTTGAACTGGAAAAACAAAACAAAAAACACATAAATAAGCAAGGACATGTTTAAGTGTCTAAATTCACAGTTTGTAGAAACAGGAATGCTTTGGTACATTTGGAGAAAATAATATATGAGCATTTGTTAAGATATACATTCGAAAAGCAAAACTTCAAGTGTCATATTCAACACTGGTTAGTTGTACAGCAGTATCAATTAGAGTACATATTTATAATTATACATCTCTGGTGTTAGACCAGGACTTAAAGGATACATTGTTTATTCATCTTTGTGGACACTAAAAATATTTGCCCTGGGATGAGAGACCACTGATTGGCAAAATGGCTGTAATGTAGTTTTGCTTGCATTGCAGTGGGCAAACAATCAGTTTACTTTCACCTTTAAATCATGTAACTTTCTTAGGGCACGTTATTTTGTTGTGTATATGTAGCTATTTTAATAAATGTAGAATTAAAACACATTCATCAAAACAGTTCTCTAGAATTTATTTAATGGAGTTACAAAGAGTCTGTTCACTAAAGCACGTCTACCACTCTACTTAAAAATCATAGAATGGGCGTAGTAAAAACTTCTATCTGCTTGTTAAGTAGGCAACATGGTGGTGCAGTGGATAGCATTCTCACCGCACAGCAAGCTTGCATGTAAATTGCATGTATATGTGATGTGTGTGGGTTCTCTCCGGGTACTCCAGCATCCTCCCACCATCCAAACACATGTACTTAATAGGTTAATTGGTGAATCTAAATTGCCCATAAGCGTGCATGTGAGAGTGATTGGTTGTTCATCTCTATATGTCAGCCCTGTGATGAAGTGGCGACACATCCAGGGTGTACCCTGCCTTCGCCCGAAACGTAGCTGGGATAGGCTCCAGAACCCTGCAACCCTCTCAAGTATAAAGCGGTTCAGGAGATGAATGAATGTTTACGAGCTACACAGTGATCATAGATCTGACTTGTGAAAGAAACAAGTCAGAACCACAACAAGGCCCCATTTTTGTTTGCATGAATCAAAATAATGTTTAATTCAATTTATTTATTTTTTCTGTGTCAGTGTTTCAAATGTGAAGAGCATATAAAACAGAGGCCTTGATCCCAGCTCTTCCTTGAAGTACACGATGAGAGGTCTGTCATTCTCGTCTTTAATGAGATAATAAGTACTGTGTTGCTTTGAAATGTCAGCTTTAGAGGGCTTACTTACTATCATAAATAAAGCGCACATTTTCCTCATGTGCTGGGGTGAAGAGCTCCCCACTGTTAGTTGGGGATCGGGGGCTTGAAGTCCTCTTGTAACTGTTCACCATCCTGGGAGCAGATGAGCTTCACAACATAAAACACAGCCAAAGACACTCTTTTCATTCTTTGTTTTCTTAATTTTCTGTATCACTGATAAATATACAGTAAGTTTCATATAGCATTGTTCTGTATTTCAAGTTTATCAAGACATGCCTAAAACTTTACTGGAATAAACTTTATTGATCACTTTAAACACTGAACCAAGTGTACATTAGCACATTAACACTAAAATGTCATCAGTTTTTACAGACCTGGTCATTCTGTTTGCAGGCTGTACTCGCTCTTTGCTCCTCTGTGGTGAGTGGATGAGAAGATAGAAAGGTTGACAAGTCCTCAGTTGAATTCTAACAATAGACAACGGTGACAACTTTAGTCCCAACATGTTAAGTATTAAGATCTGTCTCTACATACAGCCGTATGGATTTTCAGTAAGTGGTGCTGTTTGCGAGTCTTCTGCGATGTTACATTTACCATTTGTAGGTTAACTCGTTATCATTAAAACAATGTGATGTTACATGTTATATATACATCCACTGACGTTAGTAACATGACAATATATAGCTCTACCTCAGAAGTGATGGCTTTTAAAGATTTGTTCGTCTTTAATGTCAGGACAACATGAACTCGTTAGTACTAGTTAATACTCGTTAGTATTAACGTTAGCTAACCAAGGGACTTTTGTTTACGTTTTGAGCAACATAGTTAACCTAAACTATTAGCTAGGCAGGCACCAGGGAGCCAAACATTGTACCTTAGCTGGTCAAATTAAAAAGGTATCTGTAGTCTTTATAGCCGTATGAGATTCGTGTTCCCAACAGCAATGTCAGTCAGCTAACTATAGATTTGCTGATACAATAATTTAAGCTAACTATAGCTAACGAGCTAGCCTAGTGATTTACATTGTCTTATCGTAACGTTAGCTTATGAAGGCTAATGCCTTTCTGAGCTATTAGTACTGAATATTTATTGGGAATGTGTGCACCGGATTTCGTAGATTTTTAGTATATCTAATAAGACGTACAGCGTTAAATTCAACATACCTTCCTTTATTCTTCGTTTCGTTTTCTTTACTCACTGAGTGTAGGTGTATACGCCGTTAGACCTGGCTAAAACGTTGCCAATGCCAACCAATCATTTCCGGGAAAAGACACGGAAGTGAAAGCGTTTAAAACCCTCGCTATTTTTCAGATCATTATCAGAATCCATGAGGCCCAAGGACAACAGAGATATTGAGTGACGAACACCACAGTAAACAGAAAATCTAAATAATATAGATTTATTCAAAAAGTTAATAAAAGAAGAAATTATATAATATAAAATGTATTGAATAAAAAAATACAAATATTACCCACAGGGACAACATAGTTAATGTGTTTTAACTATATAGTCTTCCCATTGTCTGCCCTGATGCCCTCTTTCCATTCTTTTTTCTTAATATGTATGTTTGTATTTTTTAATGAAATAAAGTCTGTTTAGTTCAATTCAGTATCATGACATTTTGACAAAAGACAATGTAATTAAAGTAATATAACTCACTGGCTTTTATCAACAGACTACAAGCTCTTCCAGTTAGACAAAATATGTTCACATAAGAAATTGGTTAACAAATACATTTCATTTAAACATACGCATGAAGCATTTTTAAAGGTGACTTAAAGACTTATTCACTTATGAATTAACTTTGTATTTGTCTATTTAATAAAATACTTGTACTAAGTATGTAACACAATGGTCTGTAGAAATATTTGTTTTTAATGTTGTTTATAGATTTTGTCAGGCTGAGGACCTGGGATATAAATGAGGAGAGCTCTACAGGAGACTGTCCTGGCTTCCGCTCATACTGGAGTTTAAGAACAATACTAAGTCCTGTCACTTTGAGAAATAACTCTGATGACACTGCCATTGTGGTGTGATTCAGTAGTGGAAAGGACAAGGAGTACACAGACCTGACCAAAGCCTTCTGTGAAACTGCCACCTACTGAACACCTCCAAGACCAAAGAAATGGCGGTTCATTTCTCAAAGACCATGCATCAGCGAGAGAATTCGGATCATCCTTTCCATCCTGTTCTATCAAGAGACAGAAGCATCTACAGTGGACAACTTATGTCATGAAGATGCACAACTGAACATTACAAAAGCATCCTTCATCCTCACAGTCACATTGTATCAAAGTCAAATGACAATAGACAGATGACAAAACTGAAGCCTACTTGTTTAATTTTTCTTTTTCTTTTGACTTCTTTTCTGGAGCTGATGGGTGATGAATTTCTCCCTGTGGGGATATTCCTATATATTCAGGTTCCATCTTGATACAGAGACAGAGAAATCTGAAAGACAACAAATCTAATGTTGGCCTAACCAAACAAAGTACGGTGTATGATCACAGAGTGATATTGTTTAAGGGTGGTTTTGGTGTTCTGAACATAAGTAAGTTGAATAATCATAAAAGACATTACTTGCCTCTCATACACATCTACAAGAGCAACAGCCTTAATCAAAATATGATTGTTATATAGAAAAAAGATATTCCAAATGATAACACTAAACCTTTTTTTTCTTCATTACTTTGTTTGAATTTTCATTTTGACAATCAGATCCTCATCCCATCCCATCATACTATATTTTATGCCAATTTTAGTTTGGTGGTTGAGTGGTTTGTCATGCATTTGTAACATTCCTTTCTCACATTCCTTTCTCAGACGACAGCAATGTAGACATTTTTATAAAATATTCTTTATTTATGAAAATGTACAAAAATATTTATTGAATAGGAATTTATAAGACTTTCATTGCAGACATTAATTTTCTCCAGCTCAGTTTCTAATACAGACAACAACCACAATACATGAGGGAAAAATTCAGCAGAAGTAGAAGTGCATAAAACCTGATGTCACTTTTATACATTTCTGACCTGTTATTGAAATGTGAATTATTAATGATCCTCTTTCTGCCCAGCAGTAAGGATACATGAATCTCCCCGTGAGACACAAACAACTCAGCTCAATTCTGTGTTGTGATATCAATACATAAACATGGCTCGGAAACCTGAATATAGCTTGGTCTGCAACAGCTACCAAAGTGATTACTAGTACATTTAATACAGTCCTTTGGCTAAAATAGAGGATACAGATTATTAACATTTCTCAGGGAGAAAAAAGATATTCCAACATGTTTGCATGCGACATAATCAAAAAGAAAAGAATATGTGAATTTATGGTGGAGGCACTGGTGCTATGGCAAATATAGAAAGATGCAAACATTTGTAAATAAGTGAAATAAAATACTCTTAGCTTACAAGTAAATGTATAATAGCTTTGAAGCCTTATCACCTCACAGCAATGTGTGCTATCCATTTAAAACCAAAACAAAACAAAATCATCATTTTCATTTACAGTGTCAGTGACCCAAGTTTGTTGACATTGAATGCTGTTGAAAAGCCAAATGTTTTCATTATCCAAGTGGCTCTTCAACTCCTCTTTGTTGCAGTTGTTCTCGTGGCTGCATTGTGTGTCCTTGTCATCACACACAGCCAGTTTCAAACAGTTTGGCCAACTCTTTGCACTCCGGGTCGATGAGGTCTGCAGGTTTCTCTCCACTTTCATTCTCTGCCTCTGTACTGGCTCCCATCGCCAGTAGATAACTGGGTGGAGAAATACATTGTTAATCAAAAAAGTATAGTGTTGTTTCTGATGCTAGCTAACCTTTCTATACTGCAAGCAAGTGGAGATCAGAAGCACTCAAAGATGGATTACCGAGCAATTTCTGGGTAGCCGTCACTACATGCCATATGCAGCGGTGTCCAGCCATCCTCATCTCTCTGGTGGACATCAGCGCCATATTTCACCAACAGTTTCACCACCTCCAGGTTCCCTGTTAGCACTGCTTCATGTAGAGCTGCCATACCTGCACACACAGCAGTAGGCCTGTCAGTCATGTGCAGCTCTACCGTACACAGCCACAGAGTTAACCCACTATAGAATGCCTTAATGACTCATCTTTATTGGTCTGAAAGTTCAAATCTACTTTTAAAGTTTAGGTTTTGATCCCCTTGTAGCTAAAATGACTAGTTGGTGAGAGAAGTAAAAGCTGTGAAGACTTTGCTCACCTGAGTGGAACAGGGTATCCACTCGAACCTTCCTTGCCCTCATGAACCTTCCAATTTGCTCCATGTCCCCTCGTCTTACAATGTCTTGAAAGACAATGTCATTGGGGAAGTGCACAGTTCGCTTTGCTGGTGCAACAGGTATAACAGGTGCAGGAGTTTCCTTTTCTTTTGTGCGTTGTGTTGAACTGTACCGTGAACTTTTGCTGTACGAGGGGACGTACGTGGACGAAGCCTTGTACGTGGACGTGTACTGTGACGGCGTGTAATGTGAGGTGCTGTACTGTGTGGGGGTGTATTTTGTCGCAGAGGAGTATGTGGATGTGTAGTGAGTTGGTGTGTAATGTGTAGGGGTGTAATGGGTCGGTGTGTGATATCCTGCTGTGTACTGAGAAGTGCGTGTGTACGTTGACACAGGAACATGGTAGTTGTACTTCATCCCTGCAGTGGTTTCAGCTCTGCCTCCCCCTTTGCCTGCAGCCCAGGAGGAGGGATGTAGAAAATCCAAGAAAGCACACCAATCCAATAAAATAGCAGTATCCCTTCCTCTATGTCCTCTTTGTCCTCTCCTTGTTTGCTTTTTATCCTTTTAGTTCCCACTCTGCATACATAACACAAATGCTTTTCAGATCCGCTGCTGCACTTCTCCAAGTCCCAATCCCCTTCTTTTAGCGCGTTTGATCCTCTTCTCGCTGCTTGAATATGTCTCCCATTTGAGTTTCAGTCATTGCACAGCATGTTTTTCCCTTTGCACAGAACTGTCATCTGATGGGGCGCGTGAGAGAAGGTCCCTATATACCCTCTGTAGAGCTATTTTAGGGCAGAATATCCAGTGACTTCAGCTTAGAAATGAGTGGCCCTTGTGCGGCGGGACCCCTCCCACTGTGCGCTCATATGCCGACTGGCACTGCAACACCCCCAGGATCATAAAAATGTTGACAACCAAAATGTTCTCTTTGGACGTCCTGACACACAAACATCGAAAACAAATTTAAGAGCATGAAAACAAAAGGTTAAAGATCATTTTCCTCAAATCCATGTTCTTGAGAAGAAAATTGTTTTTCTAAGTGTGGATAAAATGAGCAGCAGCACATGACTTTTCAATAAAATATGTTGTTTTGAAATTTGAGGACAGGGCAAGTCAACAGAGAATAGTTATATCACATGAATAGATTGTGCAATGTGTTATTTGTTATTTGTACATTGCATCTTGATGGTAAGATTACATCAGTTACAACCACGCTACAGTATCTACTGACTACATTTTACTAAAACAAAATCTCAGTTTGACATCTATACATATTCAAACAGCAGTTCTTCATGTATTTTCTCAGGTTTTTTGTTTTTGTTGTTGTTTATGATTATTTGGGTGAGACAGTTTCCTAAACCTCCAGGGGTTTTTGGTCTCTCCTGCATAATTTAGTTTTCTTTTTCTTTTTTTTTATTCTGAAAAATAAGAAATAAATAAAATACATTGAAGAAAACATATTTTTCACCATTTTGTTTTTAGATAAAGTACATTTTTGCTCTGTTAATCTAAAATAAAGATGAAAAATTTATTTGTCGCATATCAAGACAATTAAGAGATATTTAGCCTCAGCTCTTACAAGTTTGAATTTCTTGATAACTAGAGTTTTACATGTGGTTATGCTTGGGTATTAAAATTAATGTCTGTGTGTAAACAACAGTGAAAAGTGATATGACATGATATCATTGTAAATTCTGTTATTTGCCTTATATGTTGATAGTCCAATACATTCTCAGCTAAAAAAAAGATTTCAACATGTGTGTCTTTGATTTTTTAAAAACAGTCGACTCTAATTGTGTCATAATGTTTCCAAATTGACCTTGTGCCTTTGAGTGTTTTTACTGTGTCCATACATGTTCCTTCTTGGCTTCCATGTTGACCCGTGGCCCCTCATGTGACATGTGGTCGTCATACTTGCCCTTTGCATTAGAACCAGATACACCAGTAAAACTCACCCACTGTAGCCATGGGAATGTGGTCATGTGACAGGGCGAGCCACTGTATGTAATCTCTCTATTCAAATGCCAGTGAAAAGCCTCACGTCCATTAGAAACACTGCTATGGTACAGTATTCATAACATTCATATTTATCTGATGTGCAGAGAATTACAGATACCAAACAAAGAGACAAATCCACTTGAACATGACAAGCTGCTTTTATGTGTATTTAAGTTCATAATGTTCTGTATGTGTGAATGGTGTTGTATAGTGGTGGTACCAGCTGTCAGCAGACAGATTTCTAAGATGTGCAGAGCTGGTTATAACTGGCTCGCTGGAGGAGGACGTGGGCATTTCATAGATGCTGCCAATGTAAAAGAGGAAATAGCACTGAGGTCATCTTCAGTTTTCTTTTCTTGACCGCAACTGAAACTAATTAAGGTCCAACCTTTTACAGAACAAGGTGTCTTCTGTTACAATACTATAATGTGCTGCTGCATTTTTCCCTTCACTTTTAGTAAATGGAAGGTCAAAATATCCACTGCTTCAAATCAAGTTACAAACGTATGGTGTGGTTACAGTACAGGGAGGGTGGGGCTTATTGTTAAATATTGGGTTAATACTTCCTTGTTCTTTCTTACCATTGCTGGTATGTATTTGTTG
>JAPQRQ010000027.1:11098339-11120931 GCA_037367365.1 Apogon talboti | reverse complement strand
GGGGGGTTGAGCAGTATACAGTTGAGCAGACACACACAGAGTACAGATAGCATCGTCTCTATGTTAGTCTGTGAATTAGTAGCAGGCTGCTGGTGTCAGGTGTTACAGATTCCCACATGGATTTGATCTTCTATTCAGTGGACCTAAGAGCTTCCGCATAATCCACACTGTCAGCAGCAGTCGCAGTGAACTGGATGAACCCGATGTATGGCGCCCATTCCAGCAAATTAAAGTCCTCTGCCGCGGAGAGATAATTTCCCCAGCTTGTCCCCATTTGTTATGTCATCCACAAAGTGATGGCACTGCACCTCTGGTATTATTGACACAGAAGAAAAATCTGTCTGAGTAAATGGAGCCACATTTAAACAAAACTAGAAAACATGTTGGTAGAAGAGTTTTTTTTAAGGCAAAAATGTGATAATTTGCTTTGTTATGTAATATTACTGGCTAATGCTGTTCCTTAACTTTACATGAGGTTATGCAACTTCTACTTTCAGGTCAATGAAGAGTTGTTTTTTTTTTTTTTTTAAATCTTTAGTAGAAATAAAATGATGCACTTGTGTCATCGAAGGTCCCTTACCCTCACTGCCACTAGAGTGTACAGTTTAATCAATGACAGACTTAAACAGAACTTAAACAGAACTTATTATGTATATTTTTATGACCATGACTCTTCTCGAACTAACAAACTACTTTAATTTCAAAGGGGCTGTATGTTGTGTTTCTACCTTCAAATATGTGTGAGTGTTTAGAATAAAAAGCTCTAACGCTAAAACAAGGAGGCCAGTGTATTGATTTGTAGAGATATGAACTGAAAATATTCACACTGTGGTTTGACAGATTTATGTGACCACTAGAGGGAGTAGTGAGTCATTCTGTTGGTTTCACATGATGCGGAAAACTAACATCATGGGGCCTTTGACCAAAGAGTCAGAAAATTGTGAGATGGAATGAGAACTAGTAAGAAACAACTTCTAGAGGCAAAGAAAAAAAAAGTGAGTTGTTTTCTCAGCTGGACACAGAACTAAATGAAAAAAAATGGACTTTGATGATGAAATCGCAGCATTTCATCTACATGGGTGAGTTTAATTATGAGGCTTATGAAGGTATAAAGTTGTTATGTGATTGTTTTTCATAATAATTGCGAAATTTGCTGTTTGTTAATCCACAGTTCGGACTAAACTATGACAGTTCTGACCAATATCTTGGTAACACTTTATATTAAGATACACATATTTACCATTAATTAGCTGCTTACCAACATGTATATTAGTAGCATAAGAGATATTTGTTAGTCATTATAAATAATTAATTAGTACCTTATTCTGCAAGACCTTATTCTACCCTTACAGACCCTTAATTAAGAATTTACCCTATATAAGCTCCTAATTACCACTTATTCATAGTTAGTAAGTAGTAAGTTGTAAGTTGCTCTATATAAGCAGCTAATTAATGATGAATATGTGTGTCTTAATATAAAGTGTTACCATTATCTTTAGTGCAGATATTGATGACACATACAAATGTGATTTGTGGACTTACTGTGGCTTTTTTCTGTCTACAAAACACAGCTAAGGTAACACAGTAATAATGTAAACGATCAGCTGACACAGCACACAAAGATTATATGTTTAACAGACCATCAAAATAACCACGTAAGCATTTTTGTTTGAAGAAGAAAACTTAATGATACCATAATACAGATGAGTGTAAACAATGAGCTTTATACGATTCAGTGAGGGATAGAGTCTGTGGATACATAGTGTTGATTTGTTGCTGGTTTTGGTAGTTTGGTAATGTTCTAGTACCCGACTTCCCCCTGCTGTTGAGAGTTTGGAATATCAGTACTACATAGAAGCTTGTTAATTAAATTTTATTTCAGCTGAATGGCAACTGAATTTCTCCAAATCCATCTCAATCTCACTTTGTAGGCTGGTCATTTTAATACAAGAGCTGCATCGCGTAATGTGCAACTCTTAAAATTCTGCAGGACGCAATTAGAAATTATTCCTTAACTCTTTAAAACCTGACGTGTCATCGCTGACACACCCTGTGCATATGCAGTTTGGATGGCTGTAACTCTTTGACTGTTGGTGCAATTGAAAAAATTCCAACAGTTTCTGAAACCTGAGACGTTGCGTTTATAGGTTTTATTGGGTCATTACGGTAATTTCACTCATGTCTGTACTAGAAGCTGGAGAAGAAGTCATTTTAGCTGAATTATAACATGCAACTAATTGTAAATGATTGGTTGGTTTTGAAAGATCAGGAAAAAAAAGTGCTCTGGAAAAATGGGCAAACGGACTCACTCACAGCATATTTTCTAACCTGTTAGTTAGTCAAAATAAGAAAAAAAGTCCAGGTGGACCATTTCAGGCTTAGGGTTTAAAGGGTTATAGTGTTTCCCACAGTTATTGCAAATCATTACACTTTATAGTAAGCTCTCAAGTGTATCCTTCCTATATCCTAAAATAGCCAGAAAAAGTAACACATCCTTTGGTGTCAAGTCTTTTATTTTGCATTTTTGTGCAGCAAACAGTCGTCACAGGACCTTTAAACATGTGCATGGAGACCTTGAATAAGTTCATGTTATACATTAGATAGTGGAAAATACAACTGATACGTCCTAATACTGTGGCAACCCAGTAAGAGCTCCTCTCACTTTAAAGGAGATCACAGCCAGATGGCACTAAGTTTCCACCCAGTGTTGCCTTAAGCCTGTCCTCTAGCAGTTTAGACCAGCAGGGTTGGCAAACATGTGGCCCACAGGCCAAAACCGGCCCGCCAAAGGTCCCAATCCAGCCAATTTTAGGTTGACCAATTAACCTATCAGTACATGTCTTTGGATGGTTAGAAAATTTGGAGCTGTCATTATTTATAGGCTATTATGCTGTTATTTTACTGAAGATCAAATTGGGCTGAATGTCATGACATCCATGGTTTAGACAGATAGAACAGCGGAGGGGTTTGAATGTACTCCTAACCACGTCAAAGAGACATAATACTACTACTCTGCTGACTTCAAAGTCCCGTCTTCCTTTTCAGATACTGTCACCTCTGCCGTCGGTGGAAGGATACACATCTGAATGTCTTTTCCCCTTCAGAGTCACAGCTCACATCCTTTCTCTGTGCTCTGGCAAGAAAGCAACCGGAGAGGGAAAGACAAACACTTCTATTCATCAAAACATTTCTATTTGCCCTTCCTCGCAGGCAAAGCAAGTAAATGTATTGTGTGGAATGTATGATGTTTTTTTTAAAGCAGTATAAAAATATTTAAAAACCTAAATAATAAGAGTTTTTTAAGGTCTTTTTTTAGCACAAAAGACTCCAGCGTCGCTAATGAGCCGGATAAATAAGGGAATAAATATTCAGGATCAAGCTGACATCCTGGCAGTTCCATTCTCAGTGGTCAGCATCGGTGACATCCTCAACATTGTCAATCTCATCTATGTGGTCATCTTGGACAGCGTGGTTGTCACGGTTACCATGGTCACTGCTGGGCTGTGTATCGTGATTCAGCTGTGCATATTCCACAGATCCCTGCTGAGAGTGGAAAGTTCGATATCTAATGTGAACTTGGTTAGTGAAACTGACACATAGACTTTCATACCTGTGTCGACCTGTATGACTTAATGAATGTTTATTGTTGACTATCTCTGGCTTTACTGAACTAAATTGATAGCTGTCAGGTGGAAACCTCCTAAGTCCATTTTTGTTTTTTGTTTTTGTCATAAAACGATTCTATTGGTCAGTCTTCACGTTGGCCTGACTGTTTTAGAAATATTTAACCAATGAAAAGTGTTGAAAACAGCTTGTGACTACATTCCTTAGCTCCATTCAATTATTTAGAATATACATTGATTTTCTAGTTTCCTGAAAAATAACCGTTTTGGACATAAGAGGTTTCCGCCAATGTATTTATTGGATAAGAACGATGTTGTTTAATAAATTTCCAAGACAGACCATAAAACTGACATAATGCACTAAGTGTTTATGGATACCAACTTGCAACCCCCCCCCGACACACACACACACACACACCTATATATATATATGCCATCCTTACATTGATACCTCTTGGTTAGACAAAGCAAATTATGGATTTATATTAATTGGAGTATAATACATTGTGTTACCTGTCTACAAACAATACACAGGGTTTCCACTTATTGTACTCTGTCTGTCCATGAGAGGTCTCTCTAAGCAAAGACACAACACATTCATGGGTATGTGTGAGCACAGTTTTGCATTTGTGTGTGCATGTATTGGGTTTATGTGCGTGTGAAGTCGTCTGATTGTGTTTCCACTTACACCATCAGCTTGTTCCGGAACACCTGCAAAAACAAAACCAGAGGGAAAACTCAGGATTAAAGATGTGCTTGCACAGTCATCATCACTTGGATGAGTTGCTCCCAGGAAACCAGAGGCTTATCATCTCACACACATTCACAGCAGAGTGTTCCTCTTTGTTTGGGTTTCACTTCTGTTTTATTTCAGTTTAATCTTTATTTTGAGAAACTCACTAGTTTTAGTTTAATTTGCAATTAGCTTCAGTGTTAAATTTTAATTTTTTGGGTATTATGAGGAAAGCACTGATTTACAGAGGCTTAAATTGGAAGGATGAAGGAATGGCATATAATATATTTACAAAACCAGTGGTAGTTTAAGGTCATATTTGAACCATTAACACTGAAAAACAACGCAGATTCTGAATTTGCCATGACATTAAGGGTTTAGACAGATAGGACTGAAATTCTATCTGATTTGGGCTTCTGTTGCATTGTTCATTGTTGTTTATATTTAGTTTTCATTTGTCTTAGAACTGTTGTTTTTCAGTTGAAATAACTGATTACATTTTCCCCTGCTGGTTTTGGTTTTAATCTTAGTTTCCCTTAACTACGCTGTTGTCCATACAGTGGGAAAGAAATTTTTTTTAATCTCTTCTCATGAAATGATTGTGACAATGTGATTTATTCTTGACAAATCAAGTATAACTGGGGCTCAATATGTAATCATTGTATCAGGTCAAATGTGATTCCTGATCTGCATAAATAGGAATAAAAAGAAGAATTTATCTGAAAACAAAATTATTCCTACTTTAAGGGCAACAGTGTGTAACAAGCTTTCACCTACAGTATATGTGTGAATAACTCTCAATAATATCAGTTATTGGACAGTTATTAGAGTAAAAACACATGTCAGATGCTATATATGTCTGCTTTACCTCAGCTTCATCATTGTCTGACGCCAATATGGCTGACATTTAAGCGGTGTGGAGCCAATGAGAAAACAATGGGCAAGCGTTTCCCCAAGTGAATCAAACAATGGGGCATGTTGCTGACTTAGTCTTAACGGATGTACATACTGTTTGGTTCTGATTGTTAGAACAGGAAGCTCTCTTTGACGAAAGCAGGACGTGGACACCTGGCGGCCGGGCCTTCTGTTTTAATGGGACATTCTTTCACTAACAATGCCGATGTTTACAGTAAGCCCTGAACCTGTTTCCTGGCGCTTTTTTTCAAATGCCAGTGATTGACCTGATTTCTCTGGATGTGTAATTTAAGAGAGGATTGAAATAGAGGACGTTAGTCGTACCGTGCTTGGAGTTCCTCACTTCGCTGTACACTGTGTCTGTGCCCTTTGTCACTGGAGCTGCAAAATTTTCAGACGCAGTTTATGTGGTGGCAAAGATTGACATTTTATTTAGTAATTTTATTACAGTCAGAGCAAAGGGGGGGGGGGGGGACTTACCTCTGGTAGGATCAGCCTGTTTAGTCTGAACTTCTGTGTACTGTGGTTCCAGTTTTTCTGGAGATGTTACACTATTCTGGTCATCAGACTCTACAGTACAATACATTGACAAAGGTGTATTTCATTGCATTGCATTTATTTAAGTTCAAAAGTGGGTTAGTAATCTATAGTACATAGGACGATATTCATATAACAGTAGTGAATTTATATAGATAATATCACAAATTGACAATAAAAACTAGAGAATTACACAAAAAAGCCCAATATGGACTTGTTTTCTTCCACTTAACAACTGTGCTCTGTTAGTGATTGAAAACTATTCAAAAAGTAGGTCACATCTGGTCTCTTCATTACTAAGAACCTGTCCAAAGTAATTTCATTAAATCCTAAACCTAGTAAAAACATCTGCAACTAAAAATTTTACTGAAAAACATTAATTGTTTGCATAAAATACACCAAAATAAGCATTCTTTTTTAGCATTTTTTTATATTTGTGAGTCAATTTTAAGGTTACTGTCCTTGAAAACTGGTGTGGAAGACACTAATCAGTGGACAAACACATGTATTTGGGGGGCTTTTTCGTGAACTGTATTGAGGTTAAAACAATTAAAACCTGCCTACTTAAATGTTTCTTACCAGAGCCTGATACATGTTCACTCCAAACACTCTTTCCCATCATGCCTGGAGTCACTGCACAGAGAGCACAAAAACATCACCTCAGTCATCAAGTATGTTCAATCAGTCTGTACCACTGTTTTTTTTTGTTGTTTTTTTTTTACATGCCCCTGTTCCTCTATGTTTTACCATTGGCGATATTGTTGACTTCTGCCTGGGTGAGGCTCAGACGCTCTGTTTTGGTGCTGGCTGACTTGCTGAGACGAGGTGGACACAAAACACAAAAAAGTTTTTATAACAAGAAGCTCCCTGGGTGTTACCTTAATGCCTTCTCTTGTTGGTTCTTACTTTGCCTTTAAAACACGGATGTCATTAAAAAAAAAAAAAAAAACAGGAATATGGTTACTCACACTGACAGCTCAGCCGTTCCTTTTCTCTTGAAATGAAGAAGACGTTTTCTGAAAGCGATGACGAGGATCAAGGCCAGTATGAACAGGATGCAGAAGACTGCAATAAGACCTTTTTTCCAACCAGCCAACTTCACTGTAGGATGTATACAAGTCAGAGAAGAATTGCTTTGAGTGGTCTATCTATAGAGAGTAGATGAATTGTCTGTAGATGAATCGCCAGATAGATTTTATAGATATAATAATATAACAGCTCATTATTGACGTTCAAAATTGTATGTGTAATTTTATGCCTCTAATTGATTCATTTCATTTTTTAAACTAAATTTGTATTGAATGACATATTATTATTGATCATAAGCTTCACAAACAAAAGTCTCTCTAGGTTGATTAGTGTTATTAAAAGTTAATAAAGTCATAAGTACACATCACCTTTGTATTATACAGCATTTCTTGTACATTAATAACAGCAGTCAACCTCAAATCTTCAAAGTACAATATTTCAAAGAGTTTATTACATAAAAATATGGGCATTTAGACCTATTACCTCCACATGGGTAAGATATTTTAATTATTTCTGAGTGAAGATAGGTCATGTTTGAGTGGGGTCTAAAGAAATACAATTTAATATTCCAGTGACGTTTTCAATTGAACAACAATAAACCATTTATATCTATAGTGAGTGGGTTGACTTACACCATGTACACCATGTTTCTACTGTAGCTCAGAATAGACATTTTCTTGTCTTTTTCATTTTTTGGTGGGTGACATCCAGCATTGTCATTACCAAACCCAATCACATCAAACCCAAATCATGGCCAAGACCATATACTGTACATAATAAGGACAAAACTGAAAATTAGGAATAAAAATTTGTCGTCAGGTGTCTCTTCCCTTTATTATCTTACTAGGCTAACATTGCATTAGCCACATCCCATAATAGCCTGAATGCTAACTAAATCACATAGGATGTGTACCTCGTTAAGTGACAAATAGCAGAGACTGATATTTGTACCCTGAAACAATAGTATATTTGAAGGTGGATAGTATATGTAGTCATGTCAACAAACATTCTTTGGTTGAGTCCTGAACAGTTTTGGTACAAAGTTAGCTTGATAGCTTTGCTAATTTGTGCTAATAAAAGTTTGACAGGAAGTGTTGCATTGCAGAATTTACATACCGCCCCCCCACCTAAAAACAAAATAATAATAATAATTAGACATGACTGACAGTGGTTAAATCTGAGTGGGAGATATTACATCAAATCACAATATTAAGATTTATAAATAAATCAGAGAATGCACAGGTTGTTTAGTGTGGTTGTGGTTTTGACTGGTCTTGAAATATAATCCTAAATCCTCTTTGAACAAAATTGAGTAAAAATCAGGTTAAATCTGAGGTGAGATGAAGACCTTCTACTACAATGCTACCATCACGTACTATGTTTAAGTGTGCAGAAAAATTGGCCACTCGACTAAAAACATTGCTCTAATGAGAAACTTGAGTCAACAGAAATTAAGTTGACATCCATCAGAGTGTTGCAACCTGCAGAATGTGACCTGATGCAATAATATGAGCTGATGGAAATTGCCTAAACTGGATGACTGCATGCACCCCCCACACTCCAATATAAACAGAAAAGAACACACACCTCCGATCCTGACAGTATCACTCTGTTTGGATTCATTGGCCTGGTTGTTGCTCACACAGTAGTATCCCCCTTTGTGCTCTCCTTGGACTTTGTTAATGACAAAGGGGGCTTTCAGTTTTGGGGAGATCTGGGAATGGAGAGCCCCTTTGGTCTCAGTGTGGTACCATGTGAAAGTGATGGGAGGTGTTCCCTTCAAAACACTGCAGTAAAGCGTTACATCCAGGCCTTCAGAGATGTCGTCAATGTCGGGCACGGTGGTCAACAGCGGCACTGACACAGGCTCTGCAGAAAGTACAATCATCACAAATTGCAGTATTTTGCATAAATATGAGTAAATATCGCCATCATTATGAACGCACCAATGATTTTAGTTGATCGTAGCAACTGCTGCCCGAATGATATCACAGGTGGGTTGCCTGGTTTGTTTTTTGCGTGACATAGAAAGTGGTTGAGGTCGGAAATTCTGGTGATGGCTGAGGTGTTGAAGATGGCCCACTCCCCTGTCTTGCTCAGCACCTTCGTGTCAGGGACTCTGCCAGGCCTATAGAGGGTATACTCAATGGGCAGAGTCCCACTGTCACTGTGACACAGCAGCTGGAAGGGCTTCCCCAGCACCAACGTATGTCCCACCACACTCAACACAGGTTTGGAAACAGGAACTGCAGAAGAGAGCGGATACAGGTCCATGAAGAGCAGGATACACAGAAGAATACTTTCAGCTAGATGTAATGGTTGTATTGTGCTTGAAGTGGGTTGTTTGTAGATGTCAGCTAAAGCCTGCTACAGTACATACTCCGCAAGAACAGATGAATTTCTCCACACTCGCCCTGGTTTGGGGGGTCTGGCAGCTTGTTCTTGACAAAGTGGAAGTGGTTAATAAGGAAAAGTGGAGGACTTCTCAGGTGTTTGGCTCTTGGGTTTAGAGTGGAGTATGAAATGTCCTGAATGAACGTTATTCTTGTTCTTGTCCCCTCAAGAAAAAAAACAAATTTCTCTGTTCCTGCAGAGTATGTAGCAGGCTTAAGTAATTTCAAAGCTAATGACTTGACTTTGTTGCCTGTAACAACCTATACACTTAATTCTAAATAGAAAACTGAGGTTGTTTTTTTCCTGCAAAAATGTTAATAGTCCCCAGCGGTTCTTCAGTAACAAGACTATCCAACACTAGTTACTATTGGCTTGGACTTGGAGCCCACTATCACCAACAAACTACTGGCTCTCTGCACATTACAGACTTCAGCAACAATATCATGTCAGCACTTATGTGCTAACTCTAAATCAATAATAAAACAGCAGGAGTTCTTTAAAGGTTCAATAAACAATCATGTACACATGTTACTTATTGAACCTTTAAAAGAAATTATACCCTTTTGCTAATGACAAGGTGGAAACTCTGATGCACTGAACATCCCTAAGTGCTGTCGGTAGTGAAGTCTGTGTTGTGCTGCAAGTCATTTATTGACAGACTCCCTTTCTAAGCTAATAGTACCTTGCGCAGAATAGAAGCACTTAAGTACTCAGCATTAAACACAAATTTTAGTGGAAAAATCTGATACAAGTCCTCCACATAGAAATGTGTGTAGCCTATTATCCTAGAAAAATGGACACTAAAATAGTGATCGCTACATGTCGTATTACATATTGTACCTTTAATTGTAATTCTGTACATGTATGTTGACTTACCTTTCGCTTTAACAACAAGCGTTTGGCTTTCTTTTACAAAACTGTGTCCAAGTGATGAAGCCTGGATTTTACAGGTGTAGTTGCCATGTTCGTTGGGTTGAGCCAGGCCAGTATATGTTGCTTCATTGCTGATTTTTAATTTATCTTTGTAGATAGCAAATTGCAGAGTTTCATTTTTGATCCTCTCGGGAACGTAGACAGACACAGAGCAGGTTATTTTAAACGGGTCTCCCTCAAATATATTCATGGGCTCCAGAGTGAGGTGTGGCTTTGAAAACAGCTCTGTTAAGGTGGGACAGCAAAAGTTAAGCATTACACTACTTGCATACAGTGTGTTTTTGCAGTTCATGAGGATATTTAGTTCTTACCACTGACGGAGATTGCTTGATAGGTTTCCTTTTGCACATTGTTCCACTCTGCTTTGCAAACAAGCTCCCCAGTGTCATGCTCTTGTGCTGTGAATCGATGACTAAGGCTGATTTGGGCTCTTTTGAGGACCCTTTTGTCCTTGATCAGGAATACTTCAATGTCCCTTAGTGGACTCACAACTTTACAGACGACCTCAATAATATCCCCCTCATAGACTTTTGAGGAGGGCAGGATGTTCATGATGGGGGAAATGTACAGTCCTGCAAAAAAACAAATGAAGATAGTCAATTACATACGCTCATTACAGCTGTTCCAGTGCATAGGTCTTGTCTTGGACTAGTTTGTATGGAAATTAATCACCTCTTACAATCACTTGAATCTCATTGCTGTGGTTGGAGTGCCCAGCATCAGGAACCAAGGCAATCCCATAGTCACAGAACAGGTGGCTGTCTCCAATGTGTCTCAGAGCCAGTTTGGTCTCTGATGCGTTCCCTTGTGAGACCACCCGCTTGATCTGCTGTGGTTCCCCAGTCCTGAACCTCTGATAAAAGTTAAAGATGAGGGAACCTTTTTCACCCGGAGCGCTGCAGGTGGCTATCACTTCCTCGCTCTCAAAAAGCGTAGTCTTATTCAACTGCAGAATGGGCGTCTGCAGGCCTGAGGAGAGAAGAGCGCCATTTGAGGTGTCTATTGGGAGTAAATGTAATCTCAGTTCTAGTCAGAGTTCAGCAAAACTGTGTTTAAAATGAGTGAATCCAGCTCTTTTGCACAATTAAAACTAATCTCTGTTTAGTAAACCCAAGAGAAATAGAGCTTAAGCAACGTCAAAATGCAAATCTACAATAAATAATTTATATACCGTTGGCCCATTTAAGTACAGCACAAAAGATGGTGAAAAATGTTAATTTCATTTGCTCTGTACTCTTCAAATTGTATGCCAGCCAGCAAAAATGAGTTCACCCTCTTATTAATCAAGGTCCAACTTAATACTGGATCGCAGCTTAAAGTTTTGGTGCAACAGGATTAAATGTATCCTTGGTTTAGAGCAAAACTAAACTGAGGTTTGAAGATCTATCTTAATTTTGAGTATAGTGTAACACAATTTTAAGTTAAATCATGACTTCAGTGGGATTAGAAATGAATCCTTATTGGTACAACCCAGCATAGAGGTCTAGTATTCTGCAAACATAAAGTTGTATTTGTAAGCAGAGCCAAGTTTAACATCTCCTCAGTGGTGTAAACAACACCTCAACCACAACAAATACCAAGCAGTGTACTGTAAAAAAAAAACAAAAACAAAAAAAAAAACTAGCATTACCTTTGTGGCAATGTGTGTTAGTATGCTTTCTCAGTGTTTATTTTCTTACATACTGACTATGAAAAACCACTGGTGTGCTCTTACTGTCTAATACAGCTCTGGAAAAAATGAAGAGACCACTGCAATTCTTTCCAAAATCAGCATCTCTACATGTGATCAAGAGGAAGATGGATGGTCAGAAGCATCAAACAAAGTTGAGCTGCTTGAATTTTTGCACCAGGAATGGCATAAAGTCACCTGACAGTAATGTGAAAGACTGGAGGAGAGCATGACCAAACACATGGAGGCTGTGGTTAAAAATCAGGGCTATCCATGAAATATTGATTTCTGAACTCTTCCTAAGTTATAACATTTGTATTGTGTTGTTTAAAAATGAATATGAATTTGTTTTACTTGTATTATTTGAGGTCTGAAAACACTGCATCTTTTTTGTTAGTTTGACCATTTGTCAATTTTTGCAAATAACTGCTCTAAATGACAATATTTTTATTTGGAATTCGGGAGAAATGTTGTCAGTAGTTTATAGAATAAAACAAAATGTTAATTTTACTCAAACACATACCTATAAATAGTAAAATCAGAGAAACTGCAGTGGTCTCTTAATTTTTTTCCAGAGCTGTACTTATTACCAGTCAAATATTACCAGAGAATAATCTAATTGTCCCATTCATGTATAAATTATGACAAGTATTGTACCGGTGTGACATCCTCAGCATTACCTGTGACAGTGAGGGTTTTCTCCAAGCTGGTTTTGTGCTTTTCTTTGACTGTGACCTGACATTCGTAATTGCCAGAGTCAGCGGCCCTGGCTGGGTCCAGTTCGTATAATACGGTGTCATCCGTGGTCGTAGTGGTGTGAATGGTCACACCATTACGCCTGAACAGGAAAGCGTGAGTCAAGCGGAGGGAGGTGTCATGACTGACGCTGGCCTCACAGCGTAGCGTCACCGGTGTCCCACTCTCGACCGTGCTGCTGGGTTGGATCGTAAGGCCGATGGCGTCTATGATGTATGCTGTAGGGTCCACAGACACACACACACAGACACACACATACTACATTATGATCATGTTTTTACAGACTTGATATTTAACTAAAGCTAAAACAAACATCAGCTACAAAGACAGTAATACATTATAAGAATAAGAGTCTATTATTCTCCCAACAATAAAGGTGAAGTGTGGAGGAAGGAGCTGGCCGCCTCCAGTCTATTGCACAGCAAACAGGTGCTGCTGAAGGAAGGAAAAAGCCTCAACAAACAACGTCTGACCCTTTCCTCCCCTTGGGAGAGCCGTGTTGATTTATCCCAGCTTCTGCACTCCCTCAGCAACAACAACAGTGTAACTTGTCTCAACAGCTACTAAACAATCAGTTAGTCCACATCATGGGCACCAGGCTGTGGAGGGTTTGTGAGTGTCCCAACTGAACTGCCAATACAAAAGTGTATAGAGAGAGATATTGAATCTTTTTGAAGATATTGATTTTAAAACCACAATAACAAGAGAGGAGAGAGGAAATGCTCATTTTGCGGTTTAAAACCAAATCAAAGTCTCATTTATACTCACAGTGATGTGAAAAAATACAGTTTCATCTCCAACAGCTAAAAGTAGCTTCAAGGAATCTCACTACAGATGTGAAAATATCAGTGAGGCCAATAGTGCACATATCACAACACGAATATCCCACAAAAATAACTCTGTTAGTCATGTGAGGTTAAAAATAGGCTTTATGTCTAATACAGTAACCTCAAACTGTCGAAGCCTTTGAGAAACCACAAACCTTCAGACCAATTATTAAATAAGACTTTCTGATATCATTGTGTATAGAGTTTAATGAAGCTACTTACATGACTGTCCTGTGGTACACTGCCCTAAGGTTAAAGAGAGGGAAGAAAAAGAAAAGGCACTAATGAGACTCAAAAGGTTCATTCAATACAATACAATACAAATTCAGATGAAGGAACAGTTATTCCTGAAGCAGCGCAACAGTGGGTCCTTACAGAAGTGAAGGAGGCAGGAGAGAAGCAGCAGGAGTCGATTTGGGCGTCTGGAGTCCATCCTGACTGAAGGTACTGCTGTGAGATTAAGATCCAGCCAGAGAGGATCGACGAGACGGAGGCCAGAAGGGCAAAGAGAAGGACAGGGGGGGAGGGCTGTAGGAAGAGAGAGGTGGAGTGTGTGGAAGACAAACTCTTGGTGGTGGCAGGGCAAGGCGAGGGGGCAGTTCCTCATCTTATCATTATCATACACATTACTTGTGCTGCTTGAGCTGACCAGGAAATCGCTCTCACTTCCTCAGGAACCTACCATTTAGTTTGTTGAGAGATTTCAGCAGCGACGCAAAGAGCTGTAAAAATGTTTAAACCCTTTCAGCAATAAGATGATTAAAACCGTTTAGGGAATTAATGCATTTGTAATCAAACTGAAATTAAATGTAGAATATCATGAAAGAACAATTTCTATTTTCTATTTTCATTTTCTGAGATGACAAAATACTAGAATATTTCATTTTAAGTAAATCACCCCCATTACATCTCAGCAGTGCTACCGGCTCATTACCTCCATGCCAGTTCTTAATTCCTGGAAAAGGAGCATGAACCAAGCACTGAACATGTAAAGGATAATAATTATTTATGTATTATAAATCCTTTTTTTTTTTTTTTTTTTTGGATTGATCATTGATTGCTATATGCTGCTGTCATCAAAAAAAGATGAAATATTTCAGATTATACGTAATTAATCTAAAATATATAAAGGTTTCACAGTTTTAATTACATTATGAAAAAATCTGAACTTTTTTATGATTCTCTAATATTTTTTTGGCATCTGTATGGTAATATTTAATACAACACTTACACTCAAGCACATCCACCTAATTACACTGTTGCTCATAAAGTTCAAATAATAGCGTTTTCAGACACATTCCTCTTTTTTATTCCTATTTATACACATCAGTAATCCCCTTTGACCAGGTCCTATGATTACATACTGAGTCCCCGTTACACTTTGTCTATCAAAAATAAATCAAATTGTCACTATAATTTCACGAGAAGAGGTAAAAATGTTTTATTCAAATTTTATGGACAACTATGTGTTAACCTCCTAAGACCCAGTAGCCCCACAGGTTTTTGAGTTTTGGCTTTTTTTTAATTAAATAATTGCTTATATTGGAAACATCATGATGCAACAGTTTTTTCAGATGCATTCTTAAAATTTTTTATGCAATGCCATTTGTGGTGGACAGTTGTTTCTTTTTTTTTGTATAAAGCTGTGAATTTCTTGTCCTCATACGTGGACAGTGGTCCTAGGAGGTTAACAACAAGCACACGAGGAATCATGTATAAACCTCAAGGTCATGAGAGCTACATAACAGTTAACAGTGTAAAGTCACCTGTTTTCCTTTACTAAACTGTAAGCGATGACAATGGAGGCATACACAGCATCAGACAAAAAGACTGATGAGAAATTAGACTTAAGTAGGCTGGCAATAATACTGAATTGCTGCACATAACTCCTTTAACAGACATTGGTTTGTCAAAAATGTGTTCTCATAATTCAATAAAAAACAACCTAGGGCCACTCCATTAGCACTGTACTGTGTATTCTCTGAAGTATAGCTGGCAATATGTAGTGGAATACCAATTACACACAATAGCTTGTAATCTCAGATGTTTATTATGATGCACATGACTGTACATATTTAAATATCAAGAAGATGGTTAATACTTTCACTAAAATGCCATGTTTGTATGAGCATGAAGCAGAGCGGAGCGACGTGTTGCAGTATTACACTACGATCACTAAGAGGTGCTGAAGATCAACAGAAAGCTGCTCGGTCTGTCCTGCAGCTCTATCTGCATTACACTCCCCTCCACTTTCAGTTGTGCCATGTTCTACTAACATCAAATTCTTTTTAAGTTGTAAAGGAGAGGAGTTTATCTTTTGTGGATACGCTGCTGCTGCTGCTACAAGGTGACCTTGAGCGAAGAACACAAACTGTCCTCTCTGACTCGTGCTAGCGCCGCAAACCATGAATAGTATCCAGCCATCAGCAAAGTTGATTTCATATCTTGTGTGTGATTTTTTATCTACTGTGCCCTCCAAATATTAGGACTGAAAAGGTCTGGAAAAAGTCAGAGCACAGAGAATCACAGAGAGCTTCTGTTGGTGAGCAGCACAAAAGGGACGATTCAGGCTTCAGTTAACTCTGCTGTGACTGGAAACACCACAATATAGTCTGAGTAAGACAGATAAGAATGGGGCGCTTGTCAAATGTATATATTGGGGCTCACAAAAACCCAGGTAATGCATGGATTTTTAAAGGACAGTAGATACAACCAAAAAAAAAAAAAAACAGCTTCAAATTAAGTCAACTCATTTACTTACTGTCTTGTGATGAGGACTCTAACCAAAACCTGGACTATTCACTAATGGTGTTTTTCACAGTGGTGTCACATATTACAGGTGTTTCTACAAACCTTCTACAAATAGACCGCTGGAGAAAATAGTTTAACCTTTGCAGCGGATTACACCTGAGATCACTGGTAGATGGCTCAACGGAGCTATTGTCTAGAAGAATTCACACTCTAAATTGTTGGAAAGCATCTACTGTTGAATGAAAGAATATAGAAACATTTTAGGGTGTTCTCTTTTTGGCAGAAATAACTTCAAAGCTGATTTTTTTTCCCATTCACCCTACATACTCGAGGGTGAAACACTTTCTCAAACATGTAAATATGCAAAAGTAAGTACAATAGTGTTCTTGCTTAAATGTATTTTCTTCTATTCTTCTAAATAGAAGTGTTTCAACTCAGCGATGTTGGTTGGTTTCCCTTAATGAACTCCCATCTTCTAGTTCCTCCACCGTATTTCTATATGATGAAGGTCAGGACTTAGCCTCTGGCTAGATTTCTTCTGCTTTATTATTATTTATGCAGTATGAATGATTAGAGCTGTCATGCTGCTTGATGCACTTTTCATTGAACTTCAGCTTACAGAGGGATCCTGTAAAGGTGACAGTAAACCAAGCAGGCCTACATTATGATAACACTACAATTACAAACAGTTTTCCTCTTGTAACAGCAGCCAAATATCCAGTCAATTGGGGCGCAACTTGTCTCCTCATTGGCGCCCTTTACCTGTTGATGCCACCAGTGCATTATGGGAATGTCCGAAAAAAGGCTGGGAAGCAATAAGTGCATTGAATCTTTAAAAAAAAAAAAAAAAAAGTCCTATACCACCTAAAACAATTTTTTTGTGCCATATTCATGAACAATAACTGATGCAATACTTCAAATATATTTAAAATACTAATACTTAATAGAAACATGGCTTATACTGAGGTGAGAAAAGTCCAGTACCAGCCTTTCAGTACATGACTCCCCCACCTTGACCCCTCTTCCAAACCCTAATTATGTGCGAACCTGTATCACGTATCGCGTTGCATTCGTGTCCTGAAGCTACTGCTAGACCTACACTCCCACACACTACATACTACTTCAGCAGGTTGCTTGGGTTTTGAGCGGGCGAATAGCGGTAATGACTTTCTGTCTTGACATTCTGACCTGCGTTTTCATTTTGCCATCTTCATATTTGAGCTGTTTCCCATAATGCCACTCACTTCTACAACCTGCTAATAGTGTAGACAGTAGGCTACTGTTTACATGCTCTTACCGTATTTTCATGAGTGTAAGGGGGTGCATTGCATTGAAAAAGGTGATGGATGGGGGCCATGGTGGTACCATTGACAGTGTTATCAGTGGGTCCAGGGCGGCAGTGTGATTGATGTGTTCGCCTGGAGCTCTGTATTGCTGGCACCTTCCTCATCTCAAACTACCAAACCGGCTCTGCTGGCACAGGAAAATGGAAAGAGGAGGAATTTTTTTGTGTGTAAAAGGTTTTCAGGAACAAAATGAACTGTGCAGTTGCTGCTCTGAATTAGACACAAAAACATTCTATTGTGGCCTCATGAAAATAAAGAAATGAGTAAAACACGTAATTTAGACTTTATTTAGACCTAGGGGGAATGTTGGATAATAAAACACTCCACTGAAAGACGTGAAATGGGAAATTTGTATCTGCTCCGAGGCAAAAAACTTCGGGGCATAATTACAGCTACATTACATTCATGCAATCATTTTTGAAGCAAACAGATTTATGCAACAATTAGAAAAGGAATTTCACACAGGACAATAGCGCTGAAGAAAGACAATGTGAGAAGTGTTTGCAGTTTTAAACCACATCTAACTGACTTCGCCACCCACAGCCCCATGTTGACTTGAGGAAAGTCACTTCCGTCCTCTGCTTCAAGGTACGGTGTGTTGTGACGGCGTGTGGCCGGCTGGAACCCCAGAGAACGCCTCCTCCTGGCATTGGACCAGGTGATCCAGCAGAGGGAACGGTGCTGATGAGGGACGACATGGAGATGTTTCTGCCTCTGGCGCATCAGCCTGCAGGAGACAGGAAACGTGTCGCTACAAGGAAAAGCTTTGAGGCTCCTTCAGCCCACACAACCTCTCATCCTTCCTTCTCTAACCGACTGTATCACTGTCATAAGAGTTTCACATATTTATTTAAATGAATTTAAAACTCTCCTTCTCACATTACTTTCATTCCCTCATTCTCCTTTAGCGTTAATTTACCCTGTAACTATTTTTAGGCTTTGTAGGTTTCTGTCTCTGGTTTTCTATTCTCTTTCTGTCTTCCTTACTCCATCCATGTCATGTCTGGTGAATCAATAATAAATGATCCAAGAGACTTTGCTGTGACAGACTCTTTCTGCATTCACTCTCACAGGATTACCTTGAAGAATCAAGACAATACCCTCTAAGTCCTGAGGTGCTGGTACAGCACCGGGTGTACAGCCGGGCATCGAAGCAAAGGGGACATAGAAACGTCATGCTCATTGTTCCGTGCAGCGGGACATTAACATTGAGCTTTCACGGATGTGGGCATCAGGGAACAGTCGGCCTTCAAAAACCTCCACTAGCTGCTCCTCGACTCAGCACATGCATCCATGGTACGCAGTACATGGACAGCTCCATCTGAAACTCAACGGGTGGGGGGTACTGCTCTGAGATGCCTGCTGTGCGCTCACCCCCCACCAAATCCCAGATCCAAGACCTCCTCTGTTCAGATGCTGGTTTGAACATGAGCCTAATTCCTTTTTTTTCTCTCTCTCTCTCTCGTTTTTTTTTTTGGTTGCCAGATCCACCCTGCTGGAGTGTCCTTGAGCACTGCACTCTGGGGGAGCTGCTCTGTTGCAGATCCTGCTGAGACTGAGGAAGGCACGGGGAGAGATTCAGAGAAAAAGGATCACATCTGTGAGACTCTCAAAGTCTATTATGTGGGCATTAAACACCATAAAATGAATGGCCTTGTAACTCAATCAGTTCTCCTGAACCAATGCTCTTGAGGCAGAAATGTTTTCAATAATGTTAAATTAATGTTTACTGTATGACCTTCAAGCTTTGACGCAGACTTTCAGAGTTAAAAGTCATGAGTAAAACACAAACAGGGATGATTAAGAAACAGATTGTGATCCTAAAGGCTTAGCAGAGACCAGATAACTTGTGCCGATGACAGTATTTGGGTATTTTTGGTCTTAAACAAAAAAAAAAGAGGACAGCTGAGTGATGACAGGAAGCAAGGACAAAGAGAAGAGGTTTTACACGTATTGAATGTCTGTCTGGATGACCATGAGGTAAATATGTTATGTAACATGGTCATGATATAATCTTGTACTATGTATGATTGAATCTATTTGATTGGCTAATGCAATACATTTCCAGATGACCTCGCATTATGTTCCAAGAAACATCTTGCCGGGTTAAATGCTTTTGTTGTGTGACCCTATTTCTACGGAATTAACACTTTGGTGTCACTGAAATGAACGAGAATGCTTTTTATTCATCAAAATCTGGCTTTGTGGATCAAATCAATGACACTTGACTTTTAAAGCAGATTAGCAGAGTTCAATGTGCTTTACAAATGAATAACAAGAGAAAACCAGTGTAGTAAATATAAAAAATGAATAAATAAAAGATAGATTAGTAAAACCAGATGAATTGAAAAATAAAAGCACTGTTGAGGGAACAGAAAAAGTGAAAATACTCCACAAAATACGATAGAAACATAAAAGTGCTAAGTGTTTATATAAAATGAAATAATACTGTTTTTAAATAAACCGTACATATGTCCATCAGTAGGTATTGAAGTGCATTGCTGCCTGGTTGGGAAATAAAAATTGTTAGATTTTACATTAAAGGATAAAAGTTTCATATTATAATGTGAACATTTCTAACACTTATTTATGTACATTTCTAACACAACAAGATGTTTTCACATTATAGTGACATGCAACCATACCATGTTATAATATAACTTATGTTGTTAAAACTTTAATGTCATGATCTGATAAATGTCTAGAACATGTTCTTACTGAACATGTTTAGTAAGTAAATGGTGCCAGGAGAACAGATGGATAGAGGACTATAGGTTATTCAGAGTCATGAAGTTTTCATACTTTATATTCGACATGGAGATGTTAGTGTCTTGAATGTTAGTTAAAGTGGATGTATTTGAAGGACACTGATTGGTCAATAATGTCACATGACCCTCACCTTGTACCTCTACAGTCAGGTGTGTGACGGTTCAGTTAGTTTGTGATGATCAAATAGTGTAAGTTTAATGTCACATGTCTAGGTCATGAATGAACTCCTTTACAAACATAATAAGATCACACAATAACTATACTTTCATAAGCCTCATAATCAAACTCAAATGCTGTGATTTCAGCACCAAACTCCATTCTTTTCATTTAGATCTGCATCCAGTGGTGAAAACAACAACAGCGATTCTAGCCTTTATCACTTTTTCACTTTCTTGGACTCTAAATGTTATTATCCCATGTTGTCACTTTCTGATGCTTTAGTCAAAGACCAGGTATTAGTTTTCTTCAACATGGGAGGCTGACAGACTGACTCACTACTCCCTCTAGTGGTCACAGAAATCCCCTTTCCTGTTTGACTGAATGGATTCGGTTCATGTCTCTATAATCCAGTGCACTGACCTTTTTACTATAACTTCAGAGTTTTTATACTAAACACTGTAATGACACTTTTAGGTGATGTTTTAATGTTTGAAAGTAGAAATATTACACATGTCCCTGTTAAGAATGTGTTTCACTTTTTATAAAATGTTTGAAAATAATAAATCATCATCTTTTAATAGGATAAATGATCACGCTATAATATCATAAATAAATAATAAAAGTAAAGGTCTGGCAATACATCTCCGGGAGGAAATCCAGTGTTTGGTTGATTTTCATCTATGTGTTAAAAGTAATCCTCATATTTAAAATGTCCTTAGTTTGTCCAATTAGTTTTGAACCTCTGAAAATAGATGGACTTTAATTGAAGTGGTTATAATATCTAAATGGTTAATGCAATATTTTTGTGAATGCTCCTAAATTAGAGCTGGAAGTCCACACTTCAATCACATCTTGATTGTTTGATTTCAGATCAACTGTGGTGGTGTACAGAGGCTAAATGACAACATTTGTGTCACTGTCCAAAGGTTAACATGAAAAACATCTTGTTATGACAGGAAACTTTTATCATTATAATGTGACACTGATCAATTTCTACTTTTCCAACCTGGCAGCAAATACACTTCCATGAGTAAGTGTGTTTTCCTTTGTGTGTTTTGTTTGCATCATATTCAATGTAAAGAAAAAAGAAGAAAAAAAGCAAAAAATGGTAAACATCTTGCATTATGGAAGTCAGTGTAAATATTACAGTGGCTTACAGTCAGTCTTTCAATCTTAACATCAACTCAATGATTTTAAAAATCTGCATCAATGCATGTGATTGAATTTGTTGCTGATGACATGCATCATAATGCGTCATGCATAAACAGTGAAAAATAGTGGGTAGACCTAGGTGTAGCGTTTTCATTGGTGCTGATTAATGTTGGAGCTCATACATATCTGCAAAGTCGCTGAACTCAAGAATAAATGTTGGTTGTACCCTCACACAGAAGAGACAGTGTTATAAGGAATAAGTTATAAGTGTAATCAGTAAAAACAGAGCAGAACAAAGTTTTATGACGTAAATACAAGAAAATAAATGAGTGCTATTAAGTGAGAAATGTCTATACACCACATTTAATTAGCAGCAATGAATTAAAAGTAATTCTAACCAAAATGAGTTTTCTTTCACTTGCACTTGTGAAAACCCTTGTATAATCAGAAGGGGAAAGTGCAGATGAAGAGGCTGAGATAGCAGCGGTGTGAATGTGGGTGGAGTGAAGAGAGAGATGCTCTAAATAGCCTCCTCTGAACATAGAGGTGAGTCTTTCTTTGGGTTCTCATACATCAGGAGATGGGCACTGGTTCATCTTCAGTGTAAACTGCTGACACCGTGGAGAAGATTCTGTGCAAAGATGAGGGAAAGCAGCGAGGAGCCACGTGATCCGTCATGCAGGCCTCAGAGGATCACACCAAAACGTACATCTGGTGTTAAGACATTGTGTTTAATACCTGCAATGTAGCTTTTCCAGCACAAACTAAATTAATCCCTAAGGACCCAGTGTTACTTTTGTGTCAGTTCCCAAAGGAATTTTTCTCTACTTTTAACCTTCCTTAAGTGATTTATCACCATTTATTGTAATAATACCTTCCGTATTTTGTGTTTTTTCAGTGGAAAATCTAATATTTTCCTACACTTAATTTTACGGAGCCCCGCTAGGGTCACGGTGGGAAATATTTTTACACTGAACTATTGCGTTCGAACGCAAAACT
>JAPQRQ010000027.1:11068490-11097166 GCA_037367365.1 Apogon talboti | reverse complement strand
AACTCCATGGGTTTTACTGGTGAATCAATGTTGTAGAAGACGACGGTGTTTCCACGGTAACTACGGAGCCTCTGAACATCCAAATGGGTCTTATCTGATGACCATTGAAAAGATGACAAACTGTATTTTAAACCAATTATTTACATGTATTGATAAGATTAGTGGATCAACAGGTATTAAACACTTTAAATCAATAGATGGTTTTGGTTGATGGTGGATGTTTGTGTCTTTATGGGTTAATCACATACACATATGGAACTGGTATCGTATGTTACTCTCACCCATTGCTGCACAGTCTATGCAGTTAATGACGAAATAAACCCCCACGAGGGCAGGGCCACCTCGGTTAATCGTGATACTTCTGATTAAAGCATGTATTTAACCTGAAAGCTTAGCTCCATTAAAACCCTAAGGACCTTCTTCATAGTGGAAGGGCATTTGGGAAAACCCACTCACAATCAATAGAAGCATTACATTCATTCATGGGATAAAGACAAAAGACCTTCTCCTCAGTGTAATCACAATGCTCCTTGGGCTCTGCACCGGACTCATTACATATTATAGAAACTGTAAATGTGTATATGTGAGGGGAATGCCGTAAAATCTGACGGAGGGTTTCCAAACACCTCATATTTTTTCTTTTTTTTTTTTTTTTTGCTACCAGTCTAGCACCAAGAATGCTTAAATTCCAAGTCCACAGCTTTGTACAGTGTTGAACATGAAACTACTTTGCAAACATGGACAGGAATATGTCTGGGGTACAAGGCTTGGCATTTTTGCTCATTTCCTCAGTAAATGTCAATAACAGTCTGTTTTTTTTTAAAAAAGCTAAATATCAGCACACAGGAGAGAAGCAGTGGGTGAGAGGTGCCTGAAAAGTAGAAAGGGAAGCTGGAAGTAAGTAATTTATTACAGCAAGTTAGTATGGCACATTGCATAACGCGCAGCCTTTGGTGGCAATGGCCTTTATAGCAGAACAATGTGTCTCATTTGGGAGGAACACTAATTAGCTGGAAAAAACTTTGGACAAAATTAAGTTAAAATGAATGTTCTGCGTTTGCTATTGCCCTCTGCCACCTCCCAGCAGACAAATTGCTGAAAATTTACATTAAGATGCTGTTAAATTTTTTTTTTTCCTAGCAGAGCAGAAAATCATGCTCCTTGTCTGAAAACAAGTCAATCAAACTGGCTAAATGGGCTTTGGATTTAGAAGCAATCTAAGTACACTATTCACACTTATATACTGCCAAGAAATCTGAGTATTAATATTAATATTAAATCCAAGCAGTGACTGGAGACGACTTAACCTTTTCAATAATATGAATAACTACTGCTTTAAAATCTTGACCTATATGTGAGTAAAATGTTTGTACATGTGATGATCTGGACCTGCTCTCACAGATAAAGAAAGTTAAAATGGGTATTTACCATTTTCTTCTGTGTATAAAACCTAGAGACTTATTTAAGTATCATTAAATTTTAATCTGAACATATTGTACCTGCAAGAGCTGCACAATCTGGAAATGCTTTTGCACCTTAGTTTGAACAAATATGCTTAAAAATTTAATTGTCTCTGAACACTATCCTACTCATTTAATGGATGAAACTGTGACATTATTTAATGGTAAGCTTTAAACATGATGAAGTATGCATATTATAAAAGCCAAGTGGTCTGTGTGTGTGTGCGTACGTGTGTGTGTGTGTCCGGTGATTCACACAAAATCCGGAAAGAGCTGACTGCTGCATTTTGGCATACTTATGTAGTTTTGGTCAAGGAAGAGAGTAGTGAAAACGACAAGTTGATAGGACCAATATTTTGGGAGATATTAGTAATTTTGGAATACAATGGCATTATAATCACATTGCAATGCCCAGAATGCTTTGGCGGTGACTGCTGGACAAATGCGGTACAGCGTGCACGAATACACAACAGCATAAAAATGACCACGTGTAGATCCTGGATCCCCATGGGTCAACACGCTAGTATGTATTTACTGTAGGTGTAAAGCTTAAATTAAAGCAAAACACATTAACTAAAGTGGAAAAAGCAGCAGCGATCCAAGTAATGAAAAAGTACAGAAGGACGAGGGTCATTCTATAAAAACTAATACACAAATTTAGAGAAGTTTAAGTGATAGAAAATAAAATTCCAGTCCCTACAGTCATGTTCAGAGGAATTTAAAGGTCAAAAGCACAAATGTTTTTCAATCATTTAAAATCCATCAATGTCCATACTGACTATATGATTTAAGTGACATTTTACAATGAAATGCCATATAATTACTATATTATTTATGATGTACAGTATGGTGTGGCTCCCTGAGGGTTGTGCTACTGATTTTGGAATGGAAGTGCCTTACTTTGCTGTAAAAAAGAAAAAGAAAAAAAGGAGGAAAAAAAAATCACACTTTACGGATATTTTTAGACTTACATATTTCATGAAGATGTATGAAGTTCTTACAAAGTTTTTTAATTATTCCAATTTCATATACGACTTTTAGTTAAAGTCATGGGTGTAAACTCACTTTATTATTTGTGAACTGTGGAAAAAAATTAATACAATGGATTGTACTACATAATTTAGATGGTATACTTGGAAAATATGGGCTGAATAAATGTAGTAGCCAGTTTGAAAGATGTAGTTTCATGTAAAATTCTCACTAATATTAACTTATATACGAACCAACCAACCAACCAACCAGCCAACCAACCAACCAACCAAAAAATAAAATAAAATAAAACTCATTAAGCTGTCAGTTGAATATGACATTTTTATTATATAAAGTTGGAATACATTTTTTTTCAGACTTCTCTTTTTATTCCTATTTATACTCACCAGTAACCCCCTTTAACCAGATGCAATGAATATATATATTGAGTCCTAACAATTTATCTGTCAAGAATAAAATCACACTGTCACAATCATTTCATGAGAAGTGATACAAATATTTTATTCCAACTTTATAGGAAACAGTGTATTTATCAATTATGAAATTACCTGTTGATCTTCATGTTAGAACTAGTAATGATGGGGATCAATTTAATTATTTAATGCACTGTTATGTAGCTTAATAATCAACCAAATCACAACAAAATTGACTTGTTTATGTTTATTTAATATTAATTATGCAACGTATAAATCTCCTTAGTAACTAGTAAATAAAGGCGATTGGAATAAAAGTGGTGTGGTAAATTGGATGATATTTGCTGCCAAAATGTAATGACTAAGAAGCATAAAGTTGTGCAGAATTGAAATACTCAGTACCTGCAGTTCTTGAGTGAATATACTTTTAGTTTTATTCCTAAACTACAACAGTGCTCGTCTGTTGATGCTCTGCTCTTCATCTTTCTGACAGTATCAGGCAAAACTGTGGGAAGAGTGTCCAGTTAACCAATGATCAGTTTAGTACAAAACATTCTGGACCATTTCTCTTACTGTGCTCTAACGATGTTGATTTATTTTTCATTTCCTGGCGAAGACTTTTACATTCCAGTCTTGCATGAATAAAATCTGATCTGACTCAACAGTCATCGATCTCTCCGGATACCTTTGCTAAGAGTACTTGTTCCACTTCATCATTTTTACTTTTTATTTCATCATAAAAGCAGAGACTGGATGTGCTTAAGTTAAAATTCAAGCTCAGGATGAAATATAAAGACAAATCAGAATAAATCACCACACACAGATGCGAACACGCACACAAAACACACACAAGTATCTATTCAGTCATGAATGAACAGAAATGAAAGCTTTGATGTACACAAAAGATAAAAAGCCGGAGGCCGTTATCAATAGAGAAAGAGCTAATTCAACCGAAGAGAAAGGAATAAATGGAAAGCAGAGACGGGGAAAGGAGAGGTGAGAGTGGGGAGTGAACACATGAACTTGACTGTCTGTTCTGCCTGTGGAGACTGATTACACTGGTAAGTGGAGGTGAACGTCTCCAACGCCCCAACATGGAAATGAGACGCAACAGAGGACCCGCCAGATCAGACGGATGAGAGAAAAAATAGATCCTGGAGGGAGACGAACAGCGGAGACAAAAGGCATTTCAGGACTATTTCTTATTTCTGCGTATGACCTTGACCTGAGCTGGGACACAGACGACAAGGAGCGACTACTGCCGCTACAAAGTGACTTCACCATCAGTTTGCGCATCAAAATATCACCCAAGAGGAATTTTCCAGGTGTTATTCGAGCATGAAAGGTGGAACGTAATCCGCTGGTTTTGAAGGCTTGATAAAATCATTAAATTGCAGCTACAGCGAGCGCCACATTCCACCTTTTCACTGACATCCTGCCACAAACATCCGCCACAATTAGAGCCTGTGCGAAGGTAGTCTTGGAGTAGCTCTGAAACTATTCTATGAATGACAGAGATTTTGTCAAAGAATGATTAGAGAGCATTTTTGACCAGAATATAATGAAACCGTAACCATAGCAACGGCTCTGCTTCTAATGAGGATGCTGTCAGAGGACCTGTCTACCTTTTGTCTGTGGAGCGACAGCAGGATGAAAAGGTGGGAATGAATTCCTTTGATTTCCCTGATGTAATATGACCGACTACCGGAGAGGGATGAACCCGTGTTGTGTTGCAGAGACTAAAACAGAGAGAGGATGTAGGGGGGGGTGGGGGGTGCACAGGTGGGCCACGTGAGGGTATCACCCCCCCTAAGATGCATCCTCTGTCACCTCATTGTTCAACCCACCGCCTTCATCACACACACACAATCACAAACACACTGTTTCTGTCAAGGTGCTTTTGCTATTTGCCGTCAGTCAAAGAGGAATGGTACAAAATTTGATGCTGTTTGTAGGAAAGTGATAAATAATTGATTTATTTCTGAATCATCAGCTTCTGTATTGCTCACACTTGTAGGCATTAACAAGAACTTTCAGAAGATTTACATTAGCACTGAAACGATTAATCGATTAATTGACTGGAATCGTTAAAAAAATTATTTGATTACAATTTTCCTGATTTGAAGCTTCATTTCCTTAATTTTGCTGGTTGGGTTTCACACAGATGTTTTTTATTACCTATTGTCTAGTGTACATTAATACTCACTGTTTTTTTTGCAGTAGAATTAACAACAAGGTATTTTTCCATGAATATTTCTACAACAGTACAGGTTGGATGCATGGTTTCTTGCAGCGGACATGTAGTTAAACACATCAACATGCCTCTTCCTCTGGTTTCTCCCTCCATTAAAAACATACATGCAGAGTTAATTTTCCTCCAGCGCCCTTGGCCAAGGAATCAGTTTAGATCTGGATCTGGACCCCAGGTGCTGCACTGTGGCATCCCACTGCTCCTCATGTACTAGGATGAGTGAGATGCACAGAATGAATTTTCCTACAAGGACAATAAAGGTGAACTTTTACTTTACCGTGTATTTGTAACAAGAATCCATGTTAAACCTCAGTGATCTGCACAATAATCCAACTGGCACATTTAAATATAACAACTGACCACAATAAATGATCCCTTTAGTATTCTGAGGCATGTGGATCTAGTGGGAGTGAAATGAATGCTACAAGAGCAAACTGTAGGACACATTTGGACAAATCTAAATCATAATGTGAGGTTCTCTCAGATACTCCATGTGGAATCTCACACTGACTTTCCTCAGGGGCTCCAGGGAAAAGCCTTCACTCAGGGCCTTTCAACTCCAGTAAAGCATAGAGACCTTTGCACACAGTTTAGATTTAGTCTTCATAAAAAAGGCCTGTGGACACAGGGGAACATGTGTGTGGGGGAGGAGGGGGGGGTGTATAGCACAAGGCAGGGACATGCTGTGTCGGCTTCCAATTAACTTGGAAAAATCTCATTGTTTTAAATCAGTGACGCTTCCCTCTGTGCTGTCCTTAAGCAGCACTACACACATACACACACTTTTTACATCGGTTATGTCAGTGTGTTTTTGTGTCACAGACATAAAAAGAACCACACACACCTATTGTAACTACCATCATAAACAGATGCATATAATTCTGTGTAAATTACACCATAACATGGATAAGGGTAATGACTTACATCCAGTTACTGCTGTGAACACTGCACAGCGCACACAGTTTAGTTTTTCAAAGTCAGCTCTTATTGTAATTGTCATAAAAGGGTCTCAAAACCTGCAAGATCAGGGGTCTGCAACCCACGGCCTCTGAGCAGATGTGTCTCTTAAGTCTCTCACCAGTGCGTCTCTGTAGTTTCATCCAAAATCCTACGGAACATGTCGAAATAAAGGACTTTTTGAACATTTTGTTATAATTGCTCTTTGTTTCTAAGACAGTTTTACTGTGTTCGTTACCAGGGAGAGTTTTTCTCCACAATGAATCACTTTTATGCTCTGGAAATAGCCTCACAATAAAAATAATAATAATGTCAACTGTTTTCTTTCCAGTCGTTGTATAATCTCAGAAACGCACCAAACACTGCATTACTGTGGTGGAAAGTTAAAGTTCCACGTAATCATAAATAGGTGACTGGAGAACAGCCACATCATGGTAAGACACAGAGGGTGTTAAATGTTTTCTTGTGGTTCATATTGACTGTTGGTTAACCATGTTAGCTAGCATCAACTTGATAGATAACCCCTGTTTATGTCATCTGTTGGCTAACAGCCAGATGGGAAAACATTCATGGGGGACATATCAGACTGTGAGATGAGTTTCCGTCTGTATATAACCATTAATAAATGATTGTTTATGCAGGAGACACCACAGCATCTTAGAGAAGTAGAGCAGACTGATGAGGACTATCATCTGAGTTTCATGTGAGGTCCTAATTATGAATTATAGTTTGGAATTGATGAATTATAGGGAGGGATCTGGATGAAAATTTATGTCAGCAAAAAAAAAAAAAAGAAGCTTGCATCAGAGCAAGTTGGATTCATTGGATTCTCTTCATTCAATATTTTAGATTTCACCCAAAAGAAATGAGGTCATATTGTCCATGTCTTTATATACGAGTTATTCAACAATGCTCCATTTATTAAACATAAGACACAGAGAAAACAAATAAATATATTTATTCCTTCAAGTGAAGTAGAGTCTTCAACAGTAGCAGTATGTTACCATGTAAATGGAATGCAGCCATAGTCCACATCTGATGACATTAACTTAACTATATGAGATTATGACATAAGTACGGTGCAAAAGTCATCAGTCACCTTTAGCTTTGTTGTTTTTCCTCAGGGTTTAAATTAACATACGTATGTACGTATATATATATTTCTCATTCTCTTTTCTTCAGACACAATAAAAAAAATATAGCAAATATACAGTATGTGCACAGCTTTAAAAGACACAATAAAAACTCAAATAAATGGGTTGTAAAGGTTAAAGTTCCTATCTAGTGTGACCCTTGACCCCATGACAAGAAGCAACACAAACAATTAGAAACATCTGACGTCTTGAATGAAACCTATTATAAAACATGAGAAAATTAATGCCACAAATCTCATAATGTCTGAACAAAAGAGTTAAAGACATCTTAAATGCAAAGGAAGGTTACACTGAATACTTTAGGTTTAGAGGAGCTTTTTATTCCTGAAACTTGTTTTTACTGATGTCCATACTTCACATATAACCAGACTGTATCTTAGTCAGTGTTGTGCAAGTTACTTCCAAACTGTAATCCATTACAAATTACTTATTACTGTTATTTAACAGTCATTCCTTACCTTACCATATTACTGTCACAGAATTGTAATGCGTTACATGACTTCTGTATTACTTTTGAGCTACATACAGACTCTCATCATAAATGGTGCATGTGCAGTAGAACCCCCCCCCCCAACGTCAAATAATAACCCCCCAATACAAGAGATAGCAGAGTTTTGGGACGCATAAATTTGTGCCCTGAAGTACATGTGGATGGATAACTCAGTAAGTAACACTACAGTTGACAATGTTACAATCCCAGCAGGAACACTTGCATTTTTTTCTACATTTTACATGTTCAAACAGGGGCCGACGCTGAGGACGCTGGAAGATAAATCCACAATCGATAAAGAATTCTAATTAGTCATATAAACGTTAGCTTGTCATTGCTGATCACAGGGATCATGCTAACCAGCTTCTGTAAAGAAAATAGAACTTTACTGATGCATTTTTGATTCCTTAAGGTCTCACGGTCTTGCTGTTTTTTTAATTTTTTTATTTGAGCAATTAAATTTTGAGCGAAAAGTGTGTTGTAACGCAAGTGCTATTGAACATGTACAGAGCAAAACATTACTGAAAATTGATTATTAATGCCTTACACTACTGCGTTACAGCAAAAAGTAATTTGCTATTGTAATGCATTACTCCCAACACTGATCTAAATACAGAAACTGAGAAATGCTTATGTGTGGTTATTAGAACTTTATTAAACTAACAAACCTAATGTTGAACCTTTGCACAGTATTCTATAAAATATCAAACAAAATATATATTTGCTATTGTTGATACAGACCTGATTAGGACTGAAAACAGTTTTGAGGCCAGTCAGTGTAGTGGGGTCATGGACAGCTATGTGAACATGCCGGGGTCACACACCCCTCTTACTCATTGGTTTTACATTAGACATTGCGAACTGTATGATCAAACGGTGTTCTAATAATGCTGACACACACCTACACCATGGTTCACTGTCAACAGTTATTCAAACCCACCTCATTTGTTCAAGTACATGATTTCAACTGAAAACGCTCACTCAAAGCGATTACAGCACTCCTTCTAATTAGTCCAAAATAAGCGCATCATCTCAAACTGGGAAAATTATATGCAAATAAATAATGAATGAGGGCCGTAAAGAAGTGTGTGGGCACAAATGGCTGCTGTTTTCCATGTCATTATATTTCTTAATGCGTTATGGAGGCTATCATTATGCAGAACACACACATGTGGCCGTGAAACAACAACTCCGACTCGGTTTTATTTACCTGCCCTCCATGTGACCTGAAGTGAGAAATAAACAGCAGCATGTAGCAGGTGTGTGTATGTGTTTTCTTGTGCGCTTTGATGCTGTTAGGCCAGAAATGCTCTTAGGGCATCTGCGGAAAATGGCTTCTGTCTCCTGACTGATGCATCAACATAATAACCCGGATAAAATCCATTGTGTACTCATCCGAAGCTGATATTTCACATGGACTTCACGAGCAGTACTTCGACTGCTGCCACACAGCCTTGTTATTTGTGATGCCGCAGTAGGTTCGAGGAGTAAAGAAATCAGGAGAGGCAGAAAAAGAGATTGAGATGTGTAGGCAGATTCATCCAGCTGTGAGAAGACAAGCTGACATGGATATTCCTGAGATAAAGACAAGGATGCTAAATGAGGAGAAACACCCGGCTGTGCAGCTGGTAATTACTGTATGAGATACTGTATGAGTGTACACGTGGCTCAAACTCCCTACAGGATTGCAAAAAGATGTGGGACAAAGTACAGCACTGGCGTTTACTCATATGTCTGTGAAGTTAGCACAGTTTGACACTCAGTGTAATGAAAAGAGTATGGCAGCCACATTCACATGGGCTATGCATGGTAGAGAATGGTGATTAGAACAGGGAATGAAAACATATAATCCCTCAGGTTTCAATTATGGAATTTAATTATAGCTGCAGCTAAGTACACTTTATTCAGGCCTGCCGTGTGGTATCAAGCCAAATACGGGTATATAGAATGACTCAGGGGAAAATGTATGCAAAGTGATGCAGAGGCTGGAACAATAGGCCTCTGTTTGTGGTGCGTTTTGCAGTGATTCACAGGAGGAGGTTGAGCCTGATCATGTTGTATACATTACATAATGCATCGTGTCCTCTGATGTGCATGTCCTCTTGTTAGGTCAGTGTAGTCTTCTCATGCTGATTCTGTCTGCTCAAGGTTGGAAATACATAACGAGCGCCGTTTTCAGATGCATCCTCAACCTGATGGAGCGACACAGCTAATTTTGCAGAATCATTTAATAATTTAATTTGACAAATATAAGAAAATACACAGATATAAGCAGAATCATTTATGTCTGAAAATATAATTGAGATGTAAATTGTAAATGTTTATTGGTTTATTAAGTAATCAGACATTTTAGTATGTAGTGCAAAGCACAGGCCTGATTAAAATGTATGCCAGTGAAAAACAGAATGAAAAATATCCAGCAGCTTGGAGTCAGCATTACAGTATCTCCAGTTTAGTCATTAGGGAAATTCAAGTTTATTTGCATACTTGGCTATCATTAATTTAGAGGCTCTGTCTCCCTGTATTGTATATTATTGCACACTATGTGTAATTACGTATTAATCTAGGATCTACTTAAGGATTCAAGGTATGGTGTATGTATGAAGATTTTCTATTAGATTTTAAGACAAAGATGATAATCCTACAAATGAACAGTTGCAGAAAAAAACTTCCATATTGGTTATTTTCGTCATACAGATCTCGAAAACACCTATAAACTTTGTCTGTTCCTCTTCACCCCATACTCTTCTCCATCACCGGTTCCCCATTTGACGCACACAACAAAGATTAGAAGCTTTAGCAGTGGTTCTTTCTCAGTGAGAGGATAAGGAACTGCATCTACTCTCATAATAAAGCCACTCTTGCTCTGAATTATTAATAATAAGTGCTTCTCTTCTGAAGAACATGGATCAGCGCCCAACAGGGGGCCTTTCTCCGTTACCAGGGATCTGCAAAACCTTAACTACACAACTTTGTTCAGCTATAATTCTGATATCGTACACTGGTTTTGCAAAACAGAATCACAGTCTTTACTGGTGGAAATGACATCCGTTGTTATTGCACTTTTAAAGCTCTTCTGCACATCATTGCAGACTTTATAGTACTTTGGGACACAAGATGATAGACTGTAAAAAAAAAAACAAAAAACAGTGACTCTCCACTGAAGCTGCTGTTATTCTTTCCTGAAACTAATCGTTTGTAGATTACTGCATACATCAGTCACGAACCGTACATAAAGACACAAAGAAGAAAGTGTAAAACTCTTCTTTTAACTTCAGTGTCGGCTTTGTCCCTCTGTTTTTGTTCTTCTCTCTTGATTCATAAGTGTAATATACTGTATAATGTACTACAGGAGCAGGTATGTCTTTTTCTGCAGGTACACCTAAAGTCGTCGGTAACTCCTCAAGAAATTGAGTTTGGAATTATTGCATTTCCTCATGGATATGGTGGATTTGTTTCTTTGTTAACCCACAGGCACTTGTGGGAGTGTTATAGGGTTATGAAAATGCAATAACTCTAATAATATCATCATCCCCTTGGAAACTCTTCCAAACTCTGAAGCCCTTTGGTCTGCGCTGACATTAGCTCGCTTTCCTCTGTGCTCCTAACACACTCAAGATTTATGTGCTGGTGTGAGCTGTCAGACTGATAATTCTGCTTTACTTTGAAGAGAAGGCTTTACTTATGTATGTGAGCGTACTCTGTAAACAGCTCTGTGTTTTCCCCTGTCTGATCTAAATGTTAAAATGCGTGTAGTGAGGTACGTTTCTAGAAAAGACAAGGATGGAGGACTTTATTTTTCTTATACACCTCACCTGGAGTTCTCCGCCAGCCTGAAATAAGGAGTGTGTTACTCATACAACAGTAGGCAAGCCCCCACTGGCTCTGGTTCAGATGTGATTCCAAAAAGGAAGCTGAGTGTTTTGGGCACGTACTGGAGAAAGCTTTGAGAGGAACGAAGGCCTCCCTTGGCTGGTCCAGTGCAGGGAGGCATGGAGAAGTGGCAACAATCTGCCTCACACTGACATGCACCTTCCTGTGGGAGGCCCCAACGTGACTCCCATCAAACCAGACACACACACTTCTCAAAGTTGCACCAACTTAGTCTGCCTTTCATGTCTTTGCTTTCTATTTTAGTGTTACGGAGGCAATCCTTCGCAAAAGACCACGGCTTTTATGGAGGAAGGAGATTTTCACTTCAGTAGCAGGTAGATCCAAACAGGTGCTTTTACTGTCAAATTTAGGTAATAAAAGTATTTCTACTCGTTTATAAAGGCACAATAAGTAAAGGCAGGCTCACACTGAAGTCTAAAATGTAAGGTGAGGAATTTCAAAGTATGTCTGCAGGATAGAGGATAACAAAAGCTGAACAGCTCTTCTCACTGAAACAATGAACCATAACGAGCCAAGTTTAACCCATAAAGACCAAAACAGCCACTGGCAACCAAAATCATCTACTGATCTAACATGTTTAACACCTGTTGATCCACTCATCCTATCCTCCTGACACCCAGGTAAAACACCAAGTTTTGGCTTTTTTTTTACATTACATAATTGCCTTTATTGGAAACAGCATGATGCAACAATTTTTTCAGATGCATTTTTCAAATTTTTATGGAATATCCTTTGCAGTGGACAGCATTTATTTATTTAGTTTTTTTCAATAAAGCTGTGAAACTCTTGTCCTCTACAGAGGACAAAAATGCATTGCTGAGTGTCAGGAGGATATTAATACATGTAAATAACTGGTGTAAAATACAGTTTGTCATCTTTTCATGGTCATCAGATATGACCCATTTGGACGTTCAGAGGCTCCGTAGTTACCGTGGAAACCCTGTCATCTTATGCAGCATTGACTCACCAGTAAAACCCATGGAGCTGGATCAATGATGGTGGATGGAGATATGTGTTTTATGTTCAGTAAATGATATATTTTGCTGATAAAGTCACTTTTTCTTTAGTTTTCTCCATTTCTCATACAATAACCCTCAACTTTAATCTGAGCTGTTATGAACATCTATGTGATCAGTGACTTGAATATAAGAAAATACATGATTTTCACTTTAAAAACAATACATGCAGAGGATAATATTATAATAAATGGTGATAAAACACTTAAGAAAGGTTAAATAGAGAAAAATATTCATTTTTGTAATTGACACACAAGTAGCAACTGGGTCTTTTACAGGTTAAGAATGTAGGTGATTAACTACATATCTAAGCTAATGCCACTCTAGGTTGAACACATCGATGATAACTGTCTGCACTCGGATTTCTATGTAGAGGTTTCATTGAGGTTTTCCATGGGAATCCTTATGCTTGTTAACAAGATCTTCATTACCCTTGTAGAGTGGCAAAGCCCTGCCTCATCTGGTGGGACCGATGGGACCTAACTTAAAAAACTGAACAGCAGTCAGTGGCAAGATACATAATCTTTTAATCCCACATGGGCCACCATTTACACATTTGATGTATATAATATTACAAGTCAAGAAAGTACATTTTGTGGTAAGGATAGTGACATAACATCTGGCAGATCTACTTTTGTGTCAGATGGCTCAGTGGACTGCCTCTCTTGTTGCATCTGATACATGTCGCCAACACCAAAATGATTAAAGAAGTGAAAATCACTACAGTCTGGTCATGTTGAAGGTGCAAAGACATGTTTAGAGACTGTGAGCAGATAGTGGACAAAGAAAGTTACAATCACGTTACTTCCATGACTTTCAATGTGTAGTGATTTTTTTTTTTTTTTAACTTTTTTTTTCCACAAAACAAAACATTCCCTGACATAGGACCATATGAATTAAAATACAAGTAAATAGAATGCAATAGAAATACCATATAGTGAAATCCCATGGAAAATAAATATTTGTACCAATGGGAATTACAGCAATACAATGTCAATCATAGAGAAACACAACAATCTTATAATAACCCCTGTTCTTCCATCAGTCATCCAAATACAGAGTAATACAGTTCTATCTTTATTCCAATGTGTAGTCTTTCAATTTTGTTTTCTATTGTATTTTCACAGTCTGATACACAGTTTACAACAAACTACAGCTTTACTGACTAATCTTTTAAATGAACAAACATCATGTGTGAATGATGCATAATTCAAATGTGATAAAAAAATAATAAATTCTCACTAGTGACTGCAATATGTCTTTTCCTAACAGTGAGTAACACTATCTACCATTTATTTAAATGTAGTTGAAGTCAATTAACGTCAACCTAAAACCGACTACCTTTACAAAACAGACTCCACTACAAACATCACATAACCTTATGAGCAAACACAAATCTCTCAATAGAAAACCTTTGCCATAAATCATAATTATTTGATGATTCTTGATTTGTTTTCCCCAGAAATGTGAGACAGGTTTCTCTCCCTACAAATATGAATGACATTTATTGACCAGTGTAGAACCCCTGTAAATATCCGTACAGGTTACAGAACACATTCCTTCAGATTTAGATAGCACATCCTTTCATTTACACATTTGTCCTTAAGTGTATTGCATTTGCTTTCCTGCTTTTTAGTCAGCACAATCTTGAAGTTGAATGCACCTTCTTACTGACGGTTTTGCCAAAAGTTAGCTCTCCGAATCAATCGCAATAATGACGGGATGATGCGAGGTCAAATGAAAGGTTGTTGGATGATCCATAAACATTTTCCCCTGCAGGTATTAAACAAAGTGTTTTGCTAGGGCACGTAAGGACAAATCATCCGATCAACAAAGCTAAAATCCCACAGGCCCAGCTTTGAACCTGCCACTAAGCCTGTACGAACAACCAACAGAGTGTGTGAGTGGCAGATTAGAGATTCACCTAAACTCAGGTGACACCCACCTGTTGGCACAATCACATCTACCTGCATTAGCATTCAATATAGGGAGTAATTTTCAGCTGTCAGTGATGTAACAGCTCTTTACGCAAACTGCAAACTTGCTTTTTTTGGGTGTCATTTTAACTTGAAAGCACCATACGTCCCCATCGGTGCAATCCATTATGGGATTTCTGTGCAGAGTCTCTTGAGTACAAGCCCTAGGGAAAGATCCGATCGTCTCCTCCTGCTGCTCATCTCACACTCTTTCGAGCGTAATAGTCATATGGCAGTGAAGAACCAGGAGGTAGATGCTTTGTGTAGAAATTCCCCAGAGTAAATGTTAACTCAGTATTAGGACATTCAGAGGCCTGGAGGAAGCCTCTCGGATGAGAAGTGACACCAAAAAGAAGTCCATTTATCAGACAACAAACTGCTCCATGTCCATCTATCACGGTTGATTACACAGCACCATACTTTTTTCTACACAGCATCGTCCTCATGGGCATTCGTATCCTGTTAATGACGGCATCCACTGTGATATATAGATACAGTTCGATACAGGAATCATTAATGTGAAAGTACAGCTGTAACATCTGTCCTATACCGTGAGACTGTATTAAAGTTACATTCCAACAGCTCCACCGCGATTACCATAAACACTAGATCAACTGTGCATGTCAAACACAGAAATGGCTGGTTTGACCGCAGTAAAAATGGGACTTATTCTGCAGGCATGTCTTCCCTGATACACACTATTTTATTATTTCAGAAAACGCGATGCTGATTCACATCAATGACTCACAGTCTTGCCCTCATCTCTATTTGACCATGAAAAAGAAAAAAACCTTGTACTTTTGTTTTGATTTTTACATTTTGAATTCAAATCCAATAACCATTCATATTTCATTTTTATTACTGCAAAAAAAAAGAAGAAAAATTTACCAAAACATACAAAGCCCAACAAGTGATTTTTTTTCACCTTATGATTTCAGAACTCCGTTCTATCCTGGCTGACAAGGACAGCGTTTCTTTTGTTTTGCTTAAAGGCAGCTAGTCTATTTATGACAGAGAATATCTAAACTCTCTTCGACACCCAGGGGAAGGACCCACTCCACTGCTCCGGCTATATGTCAGCCTGTACTGCAGGCATGGGTAAGCTAGCCCCGTGCTTTGACTTTCAGGTGAAAGTGAATGCGTCTGTAGGAAGCCTTGGGATTCTTCAAGGATTGTTTTAGTTACATAACAACAAAGGTTGTGTTGCCTGAAGAGATCCATAAAGGATCAATAATACCATACTCTTTCCTGAGGCTGGAAGATGCAAATGGGCTGACATGCTCTCATTGTAGATTTTCTTACTGTCAATCAAACTGCTCCTAAAAACCAACACAGCACCTAAAACCACTAACTCTGTTCTGAGGGGATTTGGAGTACACTACAGGTTCCTCTGGGAGTGAAGGCAGGGTTTTGAACCTGAAAAAGTCCTTGGGAAAAGAGTTGATTCTGACTTCATCATGACTCCACACATCCGATAATGCTGCACCAGCAGAAACTGTACTCGCTTATCCCCTTACCAAAACAAAATGCAGGGAATACTCAGTAAACCCAATGAGGGAATCTCACTTCATAATATATCTCTGGGGCTGAATTCCATTAAGAACCAAATAAAACATGCATATGGATGTTATTATATTCATCTCTTATTCAAGATACATATATTATAGCTAAACTGTAATTAAAAGAATCCTGGATTTAGAATTAAATACACAAAAGTATAGCAAATCCAATTTATTATTATTATTTATATATAAGGCATGTTGAACTGCCTTTCTGTGTAAAGTGAGAAAATTGCCTTGAGTAGCGCTTTTGTCTCAAATTTCTACAGCGCAGACAGATGAAAAATAATTATCACTTTCAATACTTAAAATAGATTATGTTTGCAGGAATCATATTTGACTACTACAGCAAGAACAGTTGCTGAAAGACTAATTATTACATTATACTGTAATATGACTGAGAAAAACAAGAGAACAATACAGATTACAGACCTTCAACACACAAATGGAAACATGCTGTAATTCAATTCCTTGACGCTGTAAACATCCATACAGGTTTTGCATTCATATTTCTATTTTCAATTGTTTCTAACAGACTGAACCTTTTATGAAAAAGGAATAAACAATGAGTATAAATGCAAAATCTCTAGTTACTGTGTTTAGAACTGAGGTCAGGAAGGCCATCAAATATTGCAGATTTAGAAATGAAGTAAAAACATACTTTCAGCTTGTGATCATAGCTAGAAATGTATGACATGATAGATATTATCATGCAGCATGTGAGCAATAACTTGTTAGCGTCATAGCATAATTGAATAAGTCATAGACTATATCGATAAAAGTATCGGGACACATTGAATTCAGGTGTTTCTTTTCTAACAGGGGTCTGGGATACAAAACAATAATGACAAATGTTATAATATAGTTGTATATTGTGATAAATATCATATTGATTATCAATATCAATGTTTATAAACATCAATATTTCCTTAAAGTTTAATGTAAGATTTTTCTTCCTAAGTGAGATGTGAAGAAAGTAGATGGTTAGTTGTGGTAGAATATTATTATTTACAGTCAGAACATGAAATTTTTTTTTAGAAATTTATAGGTAGGATATTTACAATCATAGTCATGGGTCAAAAAAAATAATGAAAGAAACTAAGTAAAAACCATCTTTGAGACATTTTGGAAGCAAAGATAACCATTTAAACCAAACTAACCAATGCAATGATATTTATCACAATATAAAACTATATTATGACATTTGTCATTATTGTTTTGTATCCCAGACCCCTGTCAGAAAAGAAACACCTGAATTCAATGTGTCCCAATACTTTTGTCCATATAGTGTATGACATAAGCAATTATGCCATGAGGCTAACAAATTGCCCGATGATGAAGAATCAATTAAAAATGATTCTAGAATCAGATCTGGACCTCCTTTAAGGAAGAAAAATTGTGGTCGGAAATACTCTGGATATTGAGTTACACACATAGATGGACTAGAGGATAATAAATACATCTGGAGACAGTTCAATGAGGGGATCAAGGAGATGATTTTGTAGGAGTCGGAGATAAGTGGGTAAGCCCGAGGCCAAACACAAGGTAATTTACTTAAGAATGGTTGTCTATGAATAAACAAAAAGCACAAAGGAGAGGGGTAATAGGGTCAGTCACTGATTTATCTCTACATAATTAATGCATAGATATTTTGATCTCGGAAAAGTTTTTGTCATGTCGCTGCTCAGCCTTTAATTAGGTTCGTTAAGTTGAACCTAAAAGAAAGGCAAGAAAATGAGGAAGAGCGTCACTGTTTGGTGTCATTACTGTACGATGAACTATGTCAGAGGAGGAGGAATGCTTTGTCGTCTGAATCCTCCGCTACAATTACGGCTGTGAGTCTATGAGAAATTGCCTGGTAGGTTGAAGGAGTCATTAATAGTAATTGTGAACAGAGGGGCTGCGGGGAATCGTACTGGAAACACATCCTCTGATGTTAAGGCCATGGGCTTGAGTTATTGTGCAACAGCGTGGTTCATTGCCTCAGTGACTGAAGGGAAAACCCTTAAGGCGATCCCAGCAAGGGCAACCTCTTCAGCAATCTAATACAGACTGCGGTAATATTCGCCCACATGCATAATGCAATAGCTAAATTTAATAACAAGAGAACTAGAATGACAAGTAAAGGCCCAGCACCATAACGATAACCGTCCACTAGTGTCGACTATAATGGAGGGTGCAGTTAGGAATAATGGGGTCCCTGCACTTTCGTTGATGTTGACCCTGCAATCACCTACGTCTAATGCCCAAATTATGGTTATTTAATGTGTCACAAACATCCTAAACCGATCATTATGATAACACTGGTCAGCAGTCATGGATTTCACCGGGTGGAGAATACAGTTTTGTATTCAGCCACAATTACAAAAAGGGAATTTAGCCCCAACATGGAGCTGTGGACCGCCGACACCCTTAAATTTCATGCGGACTGATGCATTCTGCAGCTCAATAAAATTGCACAAAGGCACAGATAATCCTCAGGCAATTAGTCCAACGGGGAATAGGAATGAATAGGTAATGGCTGCCTCTTAGTAGCATCAAAACTGAAATCACAGTTAAATGGTATGAAGCACGAAAACGCAGTCTCTCTAATAGGATGTTGTTGTAGGTATTAAATTCTGACAGATGGTAAAACTGACTTGGTTGGCATATCAGAGAAGACCAGCGAAAAACTAAACTAAATGCAAATAAATGGGTGGACTGCATTGACCTCAAAGTTGTCTTCTGCAAATTACCGTGTAAATCATCTCATTTGCTGCCTGAGGCGATTACTGGATCCAATTTACATGGGGAAAAAACAGGAAAGATGAGAGTTTCAGGAGGCACAATGCCATTACAGCGTACCCACTGGACATTATGTTTGCATCCAGCACAACATTAAATGTAAGACCAAGGAAAACAACTCCGTAGTATGCGTCATTACATCCTCACATGAAAAACACAAAGTTGCATTTAAGGCTAATGTGATTACACAAGAGGTCACATGACAAAACCTATGACGTACAGTATATCCTTCATGAATAACAAATGGTATTCATTATGCAGTATACAGAGGCGGGAGAAATGACATGGATTAAGGAAAACTTGAGTCACGATTTGTGTGTGTGTGTGTGTGTGTGTGTGTGTGTGTGGTGGTGGGGTCTATGTACAGGGGGGAGCAGCTGCATTCCCATTGTAGAATCTTTCCCCCTCAATACTTTTGGTGAATTCACTCACATACACACAGGGATTCCCACTTACTGTCCTCCCATGCCCCCCTGTGAAGAACCCTTCCCAACCAATATAAAATCTGCCACTAATCGAGATGCATTTGACACTGAGGAAAGACCTGACTTCATGTTGAATAGTACTAGATGACTTGACACTTGACATTTCCATACATTTGGAGATATGTGGACAGAATTAAAAGCTTTCAAACAATCATAATGGATTTAAAAACGCAATACAATGGGATGTAGTGGAGTAAGAAATACCTAAGTAAAGTATAAGTAAAGACAGATCAGTACTGCAGTTAAAATGTCATTAATCTAAGTATTTTGAGGCTTGTATTGAGTTTATATTATCCTTAATGGAATACAACACACAGATACAATGATACACAGATAGTAGAGTAGACCTATATAGGTATTTTTTTAAGAGTGCCACTCACCACTGATGCTCATTTGAAAACATTTGATGATCCATGACCTCAACAATGACCTGCCTTGTCTCGCTTGGCTTTTAGCAGAGACTCGACTCAACCTGCTTTGATACTTAGGACCCGAGACTTACTTGTTGCTTGCACATGTTACCTCTTACCTCTGGCAATGTATCAAAATGTTAAAAACTGACAACTCCATTTTCTTTCTGGTCCAGAGACACATCATTGTCAGAGTGTGTGTGATTCTTGGAAGCAGATTAGACACGTAGCTTTTCACTTACAAATATAGACCACTGCCAATCACTAGAAAATGGAATATCGCATCAAGGAATTCATGTCTGTACTGATTTAACAGTTTTCTAAATGATCTTATGGGTTTAATGTTGCTTTTTTTGCCATCTTATGGTGCAGACTTGACTTGTTTCTGTTTTTTATCTTGGTTTTCTACGGGGTGAAAGTTCTGGATAGCCCACGGTACCTGGTCCAATCCACTGAAGTCTGAAGAGAGCTGACATAATAATAAATGGTGACGTGTTAACCCTTTCAAAACGGCCACTATAACAGGCCGCCTAGGTGTCTTCATGTTTTCTTTACAATAAAAGTGTCAGAAAATGTCTTTTTTGCCAATTCTTTTGCACCTTTGTTTTCAGGAAGAACTGAATTTTCAATATCTTTCCATTAATTATCATTATTATAAATAATAAATGCTTAAAACAGTGTGCTTTAGTAAAAAAGAAAAAACAGACTTGAAGTTTTTAACATATTTATTACCAGAAACAACTGTAAATGTCCATTATGAAACATTTTGAAATTTCAGGAATAAACGTTCAATTATTTTACATCTGTTTAAACATGCTTTTTGGTCTTGAACATTCAGTATCCATATAATGGCTTCATATTTTTTTGGTATTTCCAGCCATTTTTTAGCCTGTGTGGAAGTCTCTGAAACAGTTCCTTTCTACCTGTAATAGAGTTCCACATTGCTGCTGTAAAGTGTTATATGGTGTCAGAAAGCTGAGATCCTCAGCTTTCCAATGGCGTTTGAATTTTGGGGATAGCACAAATGGTTCAGGAGTTACAATAATTTCAATGCTGTAAAATGCAAAATGCAGCCCCGGGGAGATTGTCGGTGTTAAAGGGTTAATTCCACAAAATGATGACTGGTCAGAGAGAACCATCACTCTTGCAGCTATATTATATTCATATATTTTACTACACCACTGATTATATGGCAACCTGAACTTAAAGTTTTGTGCTGAATTGAGGATAACGTTATGAAAATTTCATCTAGTGTTGCTCTGATAGTCAGCTACATGGACAGGGCGCTACTTGCTTGTTAAATCTGACATCATGATGCTGTAAAACTCATTTCCAAGGCCAAACAGTCTGCAAGACTTGAGCCTACATGCTTCTTTATAGAGACGTCAACTCTGATTCAGAAGTGGCTATATTCATTTATTCAGCTCAAATACAGTGATGAGTGTTTTCCATAGTTTTTTTTTCTATAGTTCTTTTTTCCCATAGTCAGTGCTTTACCTGCTTTATGTCACAGTCCACAGGGACACATTTAGGAGACGTACACAGCACAGTTACAACTGAATGAAATGATGAATTAACCTGAATGTTGCATACAGTGTCTAAAAATAAGGCTATGATCTGTTTATGGCAGTGCATCCCTTCACTGTGTCTGCCTCTTTAATGGGGCCACGTTGAGATAAACTGTCGGTTTATTTATCTTCCCGTGAACAGGACAGCTGAGATAAAGGGCTGACAAATAAAAAACAAAGTATAAAGATGTGAAACTCCTCCTAAAAGTCTTATTCTATATCAGGGGGAATCCATAAAGATTCAGTGTTTAGGCAACAGATTAATATTAGCTGGCGCCAAATTTCATTTATTTATATTCTTTGTCATTTGTTTATAGATTGTAACTTTGCTTATGAATTTGGTCACCCTTTTCTGCTCTTTCTCATCATATGAAAAGTGGTAGAATGCCAACTGAATGTGTTTATGAACTGTTAGATAGAGTGCAGCAAAAAAAAAAAACAAAAACGTTTATAATACTCATTTAATTCAATAAAATGTTCACAATTGAAATCCACTAAATGGGGATTTTCGCACATTTACCTCTTCAACACAAACCTTAATTTTTAGTGTGACCAAATTCTTAAGCTTGGCGAAATCCTCAGACTGTAATCCAAGACATTTAACTAAAAACCCATTCAAACTGCTTACTCTGAAATGAGAGGACTGGAAAGTTCAAAATGATAACTCATTTGTGGCTGTTAGAACTTGTTTTTGCAGGGAAATGAAGTATGTGGTACTAAAAGCTAGTCGATTTGAGCTGATACTGTGGAAAAGCATCATTAATATAACATACAGCCCTCATTTTTGCTCCCCATAACATAGAGCATTCCTAATAATATTCACACTCCATAACTGAAAGCCAACAACACTGTTTTCATAGTCCTTCTGATGCCTAAAGGTGGGAGTGTTAACAGTACGACAGAATACTTCAAATCGAAAATCTAATTTCATTTCACCCGATTTGTAAAACTTTGCCACAAGCTTTAATTGCCCATTATCACTACAACGTGTGTAAATGTGACACAAATCCCTCCTGCATCAGAAAAACAAGAAGTCAAAGACCACATCCATCTGGTACTTGACCCCCAGGGCGATGAAACAAACATGACCTCAATCTCTTTCCTGCTAGCTCCTTGGCATCTGCTGGCGAGCCACCTGTTTAGCTCACTGCTAATTTGACACTCTCTGGGGAGATGATGGATGTGTGTTTGAAGGCAGGCTGACAAGAAACTCCTCAGCATTTCACTGAGCTATTGTTATGCAAAAGCCCTCATGGCCTCCAGCTATATTTGGAAAAATATTCACAGTGAGCTGCATGTAGAGATGTTTGAGTATAGTGAGGGAAAAGTGTCAGTGGGGGCTTTTCCTGGTCTCGTGTCTCCTGGGGAAACATACTGATATAATATGCTATACATCACCGCATGACAGAAACAACAACAAGCATGTCATCTGACTATAGTCACGAGTCTTATGATCAGACCTCTGCGTCCTGCAGCTACGTCTTCTTTGATCTTCACTCCATCTCTGCTTTTCCTTTTTCCTTCTCCTCCTTTTAGCCTCATCTTCCTCAGTAACCATAGGAGGTCATGAACGAGGAGCAGGTCTGATCACTCTTCATATGTCAGCGGGTCCTTATTTATGAATTCTCAATGAAAATCGGGCTCTTGGGCTCAACACGGCTCAGGAAAGAGGACAAAGAAGATTCCCGAGGAGCAGAGTTCAAAGCCATCATCTGCCCTGACTGAGACCATGGCGGTGGGGTTTCTGAGCTGCTTTCCAGGGAAAGTGCAGTGTGTGTGCCAGTAATGACTTATGAGGATGATGTCATGAAAGGCGATGTTTGATCTGACCATTTCATCAAGCTTTTTATAGCCCTGTATCTGCACCTTTTTTTTTTTTGTAACACAATACAGTAACTCAATTTTCAGTGGATAAAGAATGATTATTGCTTCCTTAATTAGCGCTGACATTTTCAAAGAGCAACAAGTCTTTCAAACCAAATGACAAAGTACGTCACTGTAAACCAGCAGAACGCGTTTGCTCCGAAATCAATAGAGAAAATCATTAGAAACATGTTTCTAACACGATACACCCCTGCATCGCTTATTATTTCTGCTTGATTAATTAAGACTAGGAAAAATACTGCAGCCATGAAAACAAGAGAGGATGTGTGTGCTAACCTTGCATCAGCAGCATCTCAATTATAACAACCTGCCAGCCAGGTTTCAAATCAATCTGACTTCAAATAGCTGAGAAAATTGATTTGAAATGCGAGGGGAATGGATGAAGGCCGACAGACAAATGTCCTTACAGAGATGAGCGCACGCATCAACACTCAGCAGGAAGCAGCAAATGATCTTCACACATTCTCCCATGCCACTTTCCCTTTCAGAAGACCGCACCACACTTTGCATGCTACATTTCGCTCTGTGATGTGGAAAAACTTGGAAGGGACAAACTAGTTCTATCGCCTCGTGGTTGTATGCCGCCGCAGTCTGTCCATACTCATAATATATGCAATGAGGACTTAACCTTTGACCTTTTGGTTGTAAAATGCCATCACTTCATTGCTTTATCCTATTACACATTAGCGTGAAATGTCATCATAATTATGAATTTGACCTTTGACCGCTAAATTCTGATGCGTTCATCCTCGAGTCCATGTGGACGTTGGTGCGAAATGTGAAGAAATTCCCATGAGGTGTTCATTGGAATGGGACGGACAGATGGACAACCAGAAATTACAGTGCCTCTGGCCATTGCAGCCTCTAGCACAAAGCATAAAAACTGTATCAGGAGACAGTGTTTTACTCTAAAGGTCTTTACAACTTGGTGCTGTGAACTGTGTTTGACTCTTGACTGTCTGTGAAATATACAAAGGACACAAAAATGATAAAGATAATGAACTGAAGGACAACGTGTTGAACAGCATCACTAAGCAACTACACTATCAGGACAGTGAGGTGCTTATGTAACGTTAATGTCACATTAATCAAATACAGGAGGCAGCTTTTTACCTGAGTACTGCACATACACAGGACACTGGACCATACATATTAGAGATGAGGCTGAATCCATCATTTTTTTTCTAAAGAATCCGCTGATGCAAAACTCTTCAGAACTGTAGCAACTGCTGCATACAGTATTTGCACTGCATATGAACATTTTTGTGTTGTTTAGTCATTACATTTCCAGTGATTACAAGCCCTGAAAGCTGCAGCGGCTGATACTTTTTTAGTGTCTCTAGGCAAAAAAATGCTTAATTATCTTTCAGCATATTGTAGCCCAGTGGGAAAAAGAACATTCTCTACAAAGTCACAAGATGGCAACTTTTGGGATCTATCTTATGTGAAGAAGCGCAACAGGTGATAGAAAACCTTTTGCCTGTGATGATGAGCCTATTTTCTAAATACCTTTTGACCAACAGACTTTTGCTAGCGGTGACATAAGTGGTTAGCTCTTCTGCCTCACAGTTAGAAGGTTTCATGTTGATTTCCATAGTAAAGCCCTATTCGGACGGGGTTAGTTTTACATAGGTATGTGGGTAATAATAAAAGTAATAATTTCCAGGCATTTTACTCCTGCCCAAATGTGCTACGTCAGTAATCATTACCACACAATGTCAGTAAAGATTACTGCAACTTTTATCTTTTGTAAAAGGGGCCGGGGAAATGACCCCAGGTAATACTAATCCTGTGCGAATAGACCAGTGGTTTTTCCAGGATTTTCAAGCATGGAGGCTCTTGAAGAAGCCCTCAGTTTTCCAGTAGGCAGTCGGACAAATGCATGTGAAACCTGGTGTACTGTCGGAATTGGCGTACGTCAAACACAATTTGGAAGCGAAAGAAGGTCGAAAGCACTTATTAGAGGCACAGGACTTCTGATTGCTTTAGATAAGCTAAGCAATGTAGCAGGGCTATGTGGCTAATAAAAAATGTTAGTAGCTTAATCATCCTGTCAATGGACAATATTAATATTCTAATCTAATCATGATCTTGGCAGTGATAACAGGAAGCAACGTCATACGCACATGATGACAGGAGGGGACGGCGGTGCATGAATGGATTTACCCCTCCCACTTGTGGTAGTTGTACTGATAGTTCTGATCCCGTGCAAATTGGCCACTGATATTACCGACGTCCTGTGGTAAAGTGGCATTACCCTATGTGCCCATGTAAAACTAATCCAGTCTGAATAGCACTTAAGACTCTACACTTGACTGAGTCTTACTATGTTGAGTTTGGCAGGTTTCTTCTGCCATCAAAAACATACACATAGGTTAAATCTCCTCTTAGTTTCCTTGACCAAGTTAGTGATGAAGACCTGGAGTTGGTCCCAGAGTGCCTTCAGTGGCAGCTCACTCCTCCTGATGTGCTAATGCTAATGCTAATGCTAGGGGCCTTGTGTGTTTGGATGAGTAAAATGTAGAGACCGAATTTCCCTGTGGGGATAATAAAGTGAGCAAACCTTAACCTTCAGCGGTCACTGTTTTCTTGGTCTGCTTGCCTGCGGCTATGTGAACACTTGTCACCAAGAGTTATTACAGGGGCCATGTAAAAAGAGTGACTGTGTCAAGGGAATATCTGAAATGGTGCAGTTTTATCATGATACAACACCTGCTGTCATTCAATACAGCTGTAACTGTTTATGTAAACTGACTGTTGCCAAGCTGTGACAGAACTGTAACAGATATGGTCTGTACTGTGGGGGAAAACATATGGAATAGAGGTAAATACTTTAACATGACTACAATAGTATGGAAAAGAAAATGAACGGCTTCTGTCAATTGGAAGTTGTTTTACAAAGTAGGAGAAATACTCTAATATGGACAGAACAATTTGTACAGATCTTTAAAAACTTGTTCTCTGGCTGTTCGGAGAAATACATCACTCGACTATATTTGGGTGGTCATTGAAAAATCCAGAGTCCTTGCAGAGTGGTTGCAGATAGAACCTTCCATGAAAACTACAGTTATTTATGCACTTTTTGTCCTACGTTGTCTATGTATATGATATTTATATACTTTATTTAGGCATTGTGATTTTGTACTGCGTACATCAGACTTCTACATCCAGTTCTTGCCTGTATTTTCAGGCTTTAGAAAATGTATCCCTTGACACAGTTTTTTTATCCAATTGCAGGCGTTTTCAGACAAATAGGAGGTTAAATACAAGATTCACAGCAACTACAGATCAGATTCTATCTGATCCTATATGTGATTTTACTCCTCTATGACATGGAATTTTGGAAAAGTGGCGTCTACTTATTTATTCTTTTGATTTGGACTGAGAGGAGACAGCTGCAGAAAGAATGGGTACTCTTAAATTTTGGTGTTTTTTTTAATTGATTTTGACTCCTGCAGGTTCAAGCCATGTATAAAAAAAACGCTTAAGAGGATCTGAAATACACTCTGGCAGGTAATGAACTATAATTTCAATACGATGACAAATTCATCACACACAGTCATGTTGTAATAGTTGACTAATGAAACAACTGCGTGTCTTCAGTTCACATGAACAACACTCGACAGGTGTGGCGAAGGGTCATAGAACAGCTGACCTGATGTAGAGTCGTACAGGTAATGCTTCTTTAACGATCATCCACCGATGCAGACGATGGCCTTTTGTCCAGCCTCTTTACATGACGTGATGTGATATACTGTGTATTATACACCGCTTTAATTAAGGCCTATGTGGGAAATAATGAGCTACCTGGCTGAGTGCCCTATCAGCACTTCTCTCCGAAGGTTTGACATTTACTGCACCCCTCTATGTCAAGCTAAATGTGCACTCTCCGTCTTCCTCTGTAGGCTTAGCTAGGGATCTATACTCTCACACAGAGGGAGGCTGCAGCTGAGTCAGAAAATACTCCCCTTGTCTTAGTCCGTTTATACCCACTTCAGGCAACAGTGTGGAGGGAGAAAATAGGAGAGAGACATGGGAAGAGACGGAGAAAGTAGGAGAAAACGTGTGAAGGGTAGGGCAGCGGTGGTCGAGATTACAGGACAGATGGTGATGAGCAGGGATGGGGATTAAAGCTGCAGGTCGAATAGACAGAGGAAAAAGGAGAAAAAAACAGGTTAATCCCTCTAGTAGCCCCACCTCTACCCCATAAATAATGGACACATATGGACAATCCTTAAATGTATCATAGTCTGATTAAACCAGGATCATTGGCTTCATTTTAAAACATTCAATATCCACTTTGAGCAAAACCGTTACCTGATTTTGACTTCTGAAATTCAGTCAGAGGATGATGACATTCTCTGAAATGTTACTATTTATAAGTGAGAGGCTTGAGACAGCTCAGCTTCAATAATATTCAACAGCCAGGCTCACATTTATGCAGGCAAAAGTCAGAATATGTGATATGTTTTTTTAAACAGCGCACATCTCATTTTAGACGGAAACTTTTCATAGTGGTTAACAAGCAGCCAACCCTCATGGCTGAAGCCTCATGCAGAGGTGATGCATCTCCTCCATTATTTAACTCGATGGGAAAGTCGTCCGACACCCGCCTTAAAATACAGCTGATGAGTTTTTAAGCAATAAATAACGATCTCAAAACTGCATTGACTTTATCAATGTGCTGCAGTGGCACTTCTTCACCCTTTTGGCCACATTTGCTTTAAGTGATGACCAGTCAACCTCCCATCTGAGGTGGTTACTGCTCGTTTGTGCCATTTTAATGCTGAAAATGGGATTTTCTGGCTCTAAAAGTGATTTGCACAAACTGTGAGCGGAGTGAAATCTCAGCCCCTCAGTGTGTCAAATCTAATTTTAATCATATACATGCTATACCTGCAGGCCATAATAATACAGGACAGCTGACAACGGAATTATATTCTGCATTTTGCTCCATTCCGTGTTAGTTAAAACAAATACATTTCACACAAAAGTAAAGTAAGCCAGTAAGACAAAATCCAGTAAGAGTAGAAATACTGATTAAACTCTTTTACTCCTTTAAAAGTAAATAAGCACAAGTTTCCATTTGAAACATGTGGTAAATGGAAGTAGATGGATATACCAAGGGATTGTCTTTTCTATGTTCTATTGTCCCATTTATTAAGTCATGATATCAAGAAATCATAAAATTATGTAAGAGTTATTAAAAGATAGTGTATCCCCCTGTTCCCACAAAACCATTAAGTATTATTTTTTACTGATGTTAACTTCTGCCCTGTCCACACAAATACAGATATTTTGCAAAAACGATGGATGGATGGATAGATAGATAGATAGATAGATAGATAGATAGATAGATAGATAGATAGATAGATAGATAGATAG
>JAPQRQ010000027.1:11029442-11047882 GCA_037367365.1 Apogon talboti | reverse complement strand
ACAAGCTACCCCCTCCTGTCTGACCATCATTCCACCTTTTTTTTTGCACTTTCAGAGGTTTGCTTATAATAGTGTAATAATATATAATAATGCTTAGGAGCTGTATAATTTCATTTGATGGCAATATCATAATATAAAATATGTATGTGTGGGGGGTGTTGTCCAGGGGGAAGTTTTCCTGTTACACCGGCACTACTGGTTGGATTCATTTATTTTTTTTTATGTGGCTTCCTTGAACAATGTCTACAAAGTTTGTTCACATTTTTGAGAAATTGTAATTTTTGAATTTTCTCAGAATTTTTGAAATATTAGAAATGTGCCTTAACTTATAATGGGCCATATTTTGATGGTTTATAACATAGATATGGTTGCACATATCACTATAGTTACTATTGAGCACTGACAGGAAGTTATATATGGACTTTCTTTTAGATCCGTGACATCTGACCTTAAGTGACCTTGAAAGTTCAAACACAAGGTCAACCAATGTCTACATTTGAACAATCTTCTTCTACGAAATTCCTGGTCAGATACATTTTAAATCTTATAAGTGGCTTCCTTGAGAGAACATCTACAACGTTTGTTCACAGTTTTGAGAAATTTAGATTTTTGATGATTTTTTTTTCTCTAAATATTAAACCTGCCTGAACTTGATTCCTGGTACAATAGTGGACAAAAAGTTACAGCCGGACGTCTTGTTTTAATAAATATTTTATTCTTTACCTGCCTGCTCTGGGATACAAGAGTCGACCCTGCTGTTAGATTTAGTCATAAACTTTTTTATACGACAGGAAATAACAAAAAGCATATTCCTACCCTTTTAATAATAAATAAGGTCCGCGGCCAAAAAACAAGAGCACCGTGACCCCCTGAGCTCCTCAGGTTGCCTCCGGTTCACCCCAGAAGTGACAAAGCGCAGTCATAACTCCGTGTACGGCTGAATTTCTCCGCGGTATCTCCCCTTTAATCATCCTCTCACAATCCTCAACAGATGAAACTCTCTCGACGTCCCAGAAAACAATATATCCCTCAATAACACTGTCAAGACTTATTCATCACGGCAAACAAAGCTATTGCTCGGAGGTGTCCTGAAGTACGAGAAAGAAAGCAATTAGCTCGGCTGAATTAGTTTCTAAAGGCAGGAAAAAAGCAAAACAAATAAGAAACTTGATAACTGCGCAACTGGAGCATTAAATATTTACCGGAGATTAATTGGTATGGGCTTTGAAAGTTGATACAGATCCTTTAATTTGGCTATTTCCATTCTGAGAAATATTACAAGTGTTGAGTTTTTTAGCCCAGAACTGTGATTTTATGATGTTGGATAAATCTTGGAGACATACGGATCTCCGCTGATACTAATGAAAGAGTCCGATGGTAAACGGACATTGGTAGCAAAAACAAATGACTTTAAATGACTTTTTGTTTTTTTTACTTGTGTGCACTCAATCGGACAAATTGCAGCTGTACACCTAAAGCAAATAAAACAACGGTGTAACTCAATAACAGTTTTCACAGCCCAGTTTTGCAGCTGTCACAAGTTATGTGTGTATTTGAGTGACATTAACGGATTGAGCTCTCGCGCTGCTTTATTTCGGAGGTCGGCCGAGGAGAAAAGATGAGCTACAGTAGAATTTAATCACGTGGAGTAAATCAGACAGGATGTCAGCTGAGAACATGTCACCGCAGGGAACAAAACCATGTTAAGTGCAGTATCATCTCTCAGCGTTGAACATGTAGAGCAGACAGCCCCAACCTCCCCAAAAGGTTCAGACCGAGCCTGACACATAAATGTGTTTTATGAGACAAGGATTAATCTGTAAATAGGTTATCCCTGTTGTATGTGTAGCGATGTGGTCTGACAGCAGAGTTCAGCAGAGAGGAGTGGATTTCCAAGCCATGTCTCTCAAACGTACTTTGATCTAGTGCGTGTTTGGATTAGCTTCTAGTCGACAGTGGAGGTGATAAGGTGTCGACGTTGGGAAAACATCACTTAAAGAGTGAATTAGTAAACTTTAAAGACTGTGTAAAGTCAGTCCAGACAGTTTGTTCCTGTCAACACATGAAACACCTATGCAGTAGTGAAATAAAGGGGCAGTCTTGGACTCAGTACTGGTGACATCATTTGCGTAACCCCTCCCCTAATCCAGACAACATTAGCATCAGTGGAGGGTTTGCTGGGTTTCTTCTCTACATAGCCTATAAGTACCATGAGATGATCATGTATTAAAAAACTGAACTGAACTGTCCTGAATTGATTCTCCCACTTAATAGCAACTTGGTTCTGATGGTCCAGTCCATGGATGTCAATCTCATTTTAGTTCAGGGGCCACATATAGACCGATGTGACCTCAAACAGGCTGGCTCAGCAAAATAACAGCATATTAAGTTGTAAATAATGACAACTCCAAAATTTTAGATAATAGCAAAATTATGTATGAAAATGTCAAAAAATGTGAAAAACCTAAACTACCTACGAACAACTTGAAATTTCTTAAGAAAATTAAGGGTAATTTTAACAATATTAAGCCTCAACTTATCATTTCCACATGTGTATTACAACTTAAAGATCATTGTGGATCTACAAGACACAAAACAGTTAATAACAGGCATCTGGAGCTGAAGTACTGTATCTAGCATTAAAGTTTATGATCAAAACAACTTGTCAAGACTCAATGATACCATTGATTGTCAATGTCATCTGTGTCATTTTTGCACTTGTGGGTCAGATTGAACTGTTTGGGGGCTGATTTTGTATATTTGACACCCCTGGTCTGCTCATATATACAGACCATATACCTTTTTTTTTTTTTTTTTAACTATATCACTATCCAGGGCTGGCTCTAGCCATTTTGGCACCCTAGGCAAGATATGGATTTTACATATACAATATATTAAATAAGCACTGGGTTAGGAAGAGCTCACCTGAAAAATTACAGGGGGTTTGATGTTGTTTTTTTTCTCATTTCTTTATTTTTAAGACAGAACACGAGAAATTATCACATTATCAGTACTATTAGTTCTTTATTTACTATTATTATCATTCTTCTTCTTCTTCTTATTTTTTGGCTTCCAGCGGCGCCCCCTCCAGTGGTTGGCGCCCTAGGTAACCACCTATATGGCCTATGCCATGAGCCGGCCCAGTCACTATCTACTATTATTCAAAAATAGAGAAAAGAACTGTCTGTGCTTGTATTTCTTTAATTTGATCACACTCGTTGCTGAGTGCAGGATGTAGTATCAGATCCTCTGCAAAATAGTGTCAGGGAAGAAACTGCATGTGGAGAAGTGAACCATGTTAATTAAATGACCCCATCTCTGCCAAAGGAAACATTACGTAAAAAGATGTATTTGTCAAAATGTGCAATTTTCAACTTGTATCTGCAGATTTAGAAGTTATTGCTGTTTCATTTCCTGGGGGTCAGCAATTAAATTATGAAGCTTCAGGACTTAATGATGAAAAAACAGTGACATGACAACAGCGAATGGGGATAATGTTGACTGAAATCATCACCCAGTGGCAGGATATTCCAGCAGTGAAAACACCCTGTGAGCCAGACTAATACACACTGAAATACACACTGTTAACTTACTCTCAGTTTGGAAAAGCAGAACTAACACAGAAGCTAAGCAATGTATGTACTTTAAACAACTTTATATGTTTATAGTATGCTATATTGTTATAACAGCTTCAGTTTCATCACAAAGGACCGTCCGATGGCAAGTTAATGTGGTGACAATATTATTAATTTCCTGACATTTGACTGATTTTTGGAACAGTATTGTTTTGTTTGGATTGGTGACGGAAAGAACTGATCAAGTGTGATGCATCAATAAAATAATCTACATACCTGAGACTGGAACATGTGTTTAATTACTACTATGTCAATAATGCTTAATGTCACTAATTTGCATCACACCTAAATTTATAAGTATTGTATGAGATGTATTAATTAACAATCACCACTTAATTTCGTATCACAAATCTTTTTTTTTTATTTTTTATGGAACTGTAAATAAATTTGGATGCTAAGGGGTTAATATAGAATACACATGAGCTGAGGTTGGCAGTTTTTTTTAAATATATGGCTAAAATATGGCTGTCTTTTTCTCTCCTCTACCATTTCAGGACAGAGAATGCTCCTTTATACAACTTACTTTTATGTACTTGACATTTTTTAGTCGTCCACATTTGGCTGTGCTGTTAATAACTGACTTTTCTGTGGTGTGACACACCCAGAGCATACATTTATTTTTGTTTGACACAGTCTTCAAGGCCCTAACACAACACAACACATTCAGAGTCATATTTTCCTGTTCCTCCTGCTGAATGTCGGCCAACTCCAGCTGCTCCTCCTCTGACCCTGCACTCTGATCCGCATCACTAAAACATCGCATTTGGCAGAAAATGTTTTTCATAAATTATTGTTACTCATGTTAAGAGGATAATGGATTTTTAGTGCACTAACATTAGAGCTAGCTTTTGTATTTTCCCCATACCCCACTTTGTTGGCCTTAATGGTAGTGTGATCCTCAGAGGGGAACTGGCCGTGGATCCCTACTGCTCAAAATTTACTGCAGAAAATCAATATCATATTGTTTACCGTACGGATTTGCTACGGGCCACTTCTGAGAAAACAATCATTTATTTATTTTGAAGCCAATGTAATGTATCCTTAAACATAATTACCATTTATTCGCTCCAGGCTGAAACAGTATTATATATAGATTTTGTTTTTGTTTTTTTTTTGTTGTCAAGAACTGTACATTTTTACCTATTTCAAACTGAATGACCATCGTTTGTTAAGGATTTAATGCTATTAATGACGAAAAAAACTTGGCTTTTTTGCATTTATGCTATTTTTATCCAGTTTAATCCCTGCAACAAAGCTACAGCATCTGCAATTTCCCAAATGACCTTCAATGAACCACAGATTTTAATGCAGATTTTAACCCGTACACTATGCATCTGTCAACATGTGTTAAGATTATTGTCTTATACAGAGTCCTTTATGGCCCACGAAGCCAAGATTAAAGTTGGTAATTAAACTGCTGGCGTTTCAACTTTGATTACCAACACAACAGAGCTGCCTCTCCTTTTTACTGTTCTGTAATATAAAAGCCCCTGTTGAAGGGAAACTAATTACAATTTGATGAAGAATGTTTTCATGATTTATAATAGAGGGGTTTCCTGTGTCAGACCCATTTTTCATATTTGATTTACATGACTTAGCGAAACAGATAAAACAAAAAGCGAGATAAGAAGGAAGCAGCTAATCAGTTGAGTAATATCTTGAACATAAGTTGGATCTTTAGAGATTAATCACACCAGCATGCTAAGCCTTCTACCTACAGTTTTCAGAAATTTGCTACTTTCACATGGGTTTGAAGACCCCTGCTTTTGTACAGATTCCTAATGATGGTTGTAACGTGTAATAGGCTTTGGGTCATCCATGTTCAACTATATAATTTTAAGAACATATCTCATTTTGACTGGAAAAACCTGCAGAATAAGTCACATATACAGTCCCATATATGAGTAGGATACATTATACATGACATGCATCATAGCCTGAGGCCCAGACAAATACATTTCTTATTCTTCATCTTCTTCGTCTTCTTCTTATTATGAATAATAATTTTATTGAACGTCCTTTGCAGTGGACATAATTTATTTATTTTTTTTTATTAATTTATGCTTTTATTTTTAAGCAAAGGTGAGAAACCCTTGCATTGGTGGCTCTCAAGAGGATAGAAGAAGAAGAAGATGTATGAGAATAAGCTGACATAGTAAATTCGCAAAATAAAAGCCTATACAGTGACAGACAATAATAATAATCAAGATAATAAAATAAATGAATGAATGAAAGACAGAGTAAAAATTAGACTAGATATATTAATATGCAAAGATGGAATTTTGAGGCAGGGTCTTGAACATCATTTGTGCCATAATGAAGGGCACATACTGTATGATACTGTGCTGTTGTAGATCAGTACATCACACGTGTGCAGTCTGTTATGCATCTTGCATGTTACGGTCACACCTTCCTTGCACGGGAGGAACTAAAGCATGAACAACGGGGCAAAAATGAGGCTTTCATGGCGACCTCCTGCTGTTTTGGACCGACTCAGCAACACACTTAGAAGCTGCAGGGTCTTTTATGCTCTAGTGTGTATACGACAAAGGATGAAAGGTGTGTATTGTTACTAACCTCAGTTGCACAAGTACAGATGGATCCTTTAGTTGATAATATAGGCTTGTAGGTATATGGGCACCATGGGAAAGCCTCGGCTGCTTCTCATTGGCTACAGAAGTACATGCAAATTTAATAGTTCTGCAGTGGGGAGTGCAGTGTGGGCAAAACCTATTAGAGGGAAAGGCTGTGTGAGATAGAACAGGTGCTTCATGCTGGCATCACACACCGTGGATGGCATGTGTGTTGTAAAGTATAAAGTAATGTGTGTGGATTTAAAGGCAACAACAACCATGTTCTGAAAGACACAAAATGCAGATTTGACCTTCTTAAGAGACAAACTTTAAAGGTAATTATATGCCGCGCTGTGTCTGATGCAATCTTCTCGACAATATCTGTGTGTCCCTCAGACAGGATGGAGAAGGATATTGAGATAAAGGCACAAAGATGTTGCAATAACGGTGACTGTCTTCACAAAACAACCAACAACTTTGACCTTAACTGAAAGTGACTGCATTTAGAGGAACTGGATGAACAGGAGCGCAGGGGAGGTGAAGGGATGCAACACCATCACAATAGTATAAAACAGGATAAATAACAAAGTTCACTGGAGGTGTAAGCAGATGCACAGCAGAGGAGATGGTAGGTGGTAGAACCCCAGAGGTTTTAGTTTATTTATATTTTCATGTTTATGCCTATTTCCATTTTTCCATCACTCCCCTCTTCACACTCTCTCTCTCTCTCTCTCTCTCTCTCTCTCTGAAATAAAACCTGGGCTCCTCATCTGCAACATCAGCAGCAGTGTGAACAGAGGCGCTTTTTGTCACTTTGACAGGAGCCAGAGTTACTATAGTAGGAATATAGGAGGGCTATTATCCCGGCACGCAGCACATACAAACTTAGGTGGAGCCAATTTCATACATGAAGATATACTGTAACCCAAGTCTATTTATTACCGTGCATGGATATGATAGGCGAATATGACTCACATTCATCTGTGGCTGTAAAAGAAAGCCCGCCTCTCCGAACAAAACATACCAAGAGCTGAGAGAGGCGTTAATGTGCATCCTTCATTCCTTTCCAGTGATGCTCTGACTGGTCACAGCAGGAGGTGATTTAGTTGAAGAGCATATTCTGTTCGCCAGGTTGTTGCACTTAAACTCGTTCACAGAGGGACTCTTCATCTTCACAGACAGTACACGTGACAGATGCACAATGAGGGCGTATAGAGCTAAGTGAGCACAAACCTGTATCTCCAATGTCCTCTGTCTCGCTTTCACATCTACACTTTCTCTTGTGTTCAGGACTTTGTATTCTGCAGCTGGAGACGACGAGAACAGAGCGCATTATTTCACGTCTAAACTCTTTACACCAGCTTTGAGTTAGTTACAGGGTAGATTTTAAAGTGCTGCTACCTGTCTACAAATCACTGAACGGTTTAGGCCCTGAATACATATGCGATATGAGAATATAAACCAGGTAGGATGTGCCAAATCAAGTCAGCTACTGGAGCATAGACTCCAAATGAAACATGGTCATGTACTGTTTATCTTTTATACTGCATACAACAGAGACAAAGGAAGACATTTTAAACCCCCAAAACTCTTATCAAGTGGCTATGATTGAGCTCTGTCTTATTGCATTTTATGCTTTATTAATTCTTATTTTTCTATGTAAGCCGTTGCACACAAGTCTTTAATTTACAGCACTTAAAAAAAAATGACCTCATGATATGTAAACTTGCTTAACCCAAGAATACACTGGCAACCAAAATCATTAACTGATATATTTAATAGTTAAATAACCATTGATCCACTAATCCTGTCAATACATGTAAATAATTGGTGTAAAATACAGTTTGTCATCTTTTCATGGTCATCAGATATGACCCATTTGGACGTTCAGAGGCTCCATAGTTACTGTGGAAACACCGTTACCTTCTACAACATTGATTCACCAGTAAAACCCATGGAGTTGGATCAATGACAGTGGATGGAGATGCTTAGTTTTATGTTCAGATAATGATATATTTTACTGAAAAAGTCACTTTTTCCCTCCATTTTCTCTGTTTTTGATATAATAACCCTCAACTTTAATTTGACCTTTTATGGACATCAATCGTGATCAATAAATTAAATATAGGAAAATACCTGATTTTCATTTCAGAATGCAAAAATACTGAACATAATATTCGAATAAATGGTGATAAATCACTTAACAAATGTTAAAAATAGAGAAAAAATTATTTGGGAACTGCCACAAAAGTAGCACTGGGTCTTTATGGGTGAAAGGTTTTGGAACAGAAACCCTTTTCTGCATAAATCACATTGCATTTTAACAGCCTCAAGTTGCATCGTGACACCTAGGCCTTCAATAGTGGTCTACCTGACTGAATCCACCTTTTAATATCAATATTATACCAACAGTACTGTGCAAACAACACTATATTGCATCACTGACAGGTATCTCATGCAACGAGAATGAATGCCATCACTAAAGCAAGAAACCCATTCAACACAACTCAGCAGGTCTCCTTTCACTACAGTCAGAGCTGCACCACGTACATTATCTCAAACAGACTCATCAATATTTACTTAATTAAATGACAAAAACATGAAAATGTTAATAAGGCAGATTTATTTTACCCGACAACACAGGATGGTTAAATATGACTGGACAAATGCTCTAAGATACACATACACGACGAAGAGAAAAGAGACGTAATAAAGAGAATAGACCAGTGATTCTCACCTGGTGGGTTGCAACCTAATACCAGTTTTCAGGAGGTCGTGAGCCTTTGTCTGGGCAAAAAATAAATGTTAAAAATGGAGCTGAGCTCCGTCCATTCACACTCCCCAACAGTAGGCGGCGGTAATGTAATGTACTGTTATACAAATTTTTATCAGACATTTCACTGCATAAAAAAGACCTAAAAGGTTCTATTTACATCATGGAGAAACTCAGGTATGACAACGATTACATCAGATATGGTTTTAACTGAGTGCTCATTTTTAGTTTTGGTTAAAATGTATCTAATTTAGTGTTAAAGGGGATATTTCCATATTTAACATCACCACCTGCTGGTCAGTTTGGTTCATCATTAAACTTGTCTTCTGTGTTTTCATATTGTGATATTCTGTATTATTTCAGGTTCAAAATACGCCATCTTTTCACTAAATACATTTGAGAAGTTTAACTGTTATCAACTTGAGTTGCGACTTATCATTGAGTTGTGAGAATGGGTCCTAAGGTCAGACCAATTGAGAACCACTGGAATAGACTATTGGTAATAATTGAATACATCTTCACGGAACAAATGACTCTGATGAACTGATTCTTCAGACCACTGGGCTGCCATAAATGGGTCTTGACTGTTGCAAAACCCCAAACTGTCACTTTTTCTACAAAATGTTAAAAATCATCACATTGGTCGGCAGATTTTTATGGAACCAACAAGTTTCACAAACCCGTGGTTTATCCATTGAACTGAGCCACTTCTCCCACTGGACTCCATTCAGACAGATCAGCCTCTGGTCTCCCGTCGAAGACCCCCAAGGCTGTGACACGTTTACACCTGGAGGATGGACATAATGGCAGTTCTCAGGTGGATGATAAAACAGAGCCTGTTAGTAGCTGCCGGAACAACAAGAGGATTGTCTCCACACTTCACTTTAGTGGCATTCCAGCTTCACACTACTTGACAAATCTATTTCTTGAATAATTCTGAATAATTAACGAATCAGACTTGGTGCGCATGTATTTGCGTGGAGCAATTTTTATCGAATCATGCATCAAAAAGTACAGACTTGGTCTCCAAAGGTTTAGAGTCTAAATTAATTCTTATTGCAGTGCACGTCTTATAGCCTTGTAATTCTGCAGGACTGTACTTTCTTCTTACAATTTTAATAAAATTTTAATTATATTGCTCTCATTTATAATGCATTCTTTCTTTCTTTTTTTCATTACTATTATTTTTTAGCATTCTCTTTGTAAAGCAAACAACTGCAGTTGTCTCTTGCCTTGAATGTTTTTTGGAGCTTATATTAAGTAAGTTTACAGTCCTATAACATTTGTGTATTTTATACATCTCGCACACAGCAATACCTTTTCCTATATTTAATGCACCGTTTTTATTTCAATACCTTGATTCAAGCAAATGTGTTTGTGTTTGCAATGACTCACCTGATACACGTTTAGAGCTGTTGGATATTTAGTTGTGTTCTGTTTTTCATTCCTATTCTCTTGAATTACACTTCACCTGACAACTTTCCATTTGTGTAGGGACATTTTTCTGCCTTGATGAATAGTAGTGGTGAGATGAGAATGACATGCAACACAGGTTTCACGGACGCCAACATTATTAGTTAACGGAAACACGAGCATGATTTTATATCCGGGGAACCTTTTAGACTTCAGTTGCCTGTTGTTGCATTTGTAGTCTGAATGTGTACAGCATAATGGTACATAGAGTTCCAAGTAAACCAAATATAAAAGCAGAAACATTGACGTCAGTTCTCATTTTAGCGAACAGTGCAGCTGTAGAGAGTCACCCTTTATTCTCAGTGAAAAGGCTCAAATGTTGGTAACCTTAGTTATACAAAGGTTGTGGGTGGATGCTCGCTCTGCAGAGATTGAGCCTGATCTTTGAGAGCGCTCTTGGCCTTGTCCACGCTCAAGTACTCATAGCTTGATGCGGCACTCTTTCACAATAACAAGTGCATCTTTAATAAGATATTGCACGGTGAATCTTGAATTGTAGATGCAGACGAGACAGAGAAATGATAATACAACCTCTGCTAAAAGAGAGAATCCGGTTTTGTGAAGAACAGCCGGGGTCAAACCATCTATTTACTGGTGCAACGTGTAGCTGAAAGACGGCTCAGGGCGGCAACTCACATTTACTTTGAGATTTACCTCTTTAATTAACTGGCTAATAGTTTCTTTGATAAAATGTTAGAAAAACATGAAAATGCGTTCTGTCGGTCTAATGTGATGTTTTCTAAATGCCTTTTTTAAATTGAAACTAAACAAAACTCAAGGACATTTATCTTAAGATTTTAGACAGAAATGCAGCGGAACCTCACTGTTAGCATTTTTACTAAAACATGACATTAAAAAATAAATTCATCATAAAAGAGTGAAAGAGTAAGAGAGTAAATAACATAATGAGACTTTATTACTTTTGCGAAATTTAAAAAAAAAAAAAGTTATGTAGAAAATCAAGGTCAATGAAGTTACCGTATTTGGTTCCATACGCGTAAGTTGCCAAAAAAAAAAATCCCAAGTAAATATAAAAACTACAAGAAAAACACGTCATGTGCAAGGAATATGTATTTTAGAACATTAGGACATCACCTTTAGAACATTAAAATAACATAGTTGAATTGCTCATTACTTACATTAGTACCATTACTTCATAAGTCCTACCAAAGCAGGTACACTCACTGTTCATGCACAGGTGGACCTTACAGACCCTGTAGACCACATTGGACCTGAGATTCTTGACTCACTGTCCTCACTGTCACTGTTGCTGTCACTGTCTTATAATTTATGAGAAAATTACCAAAAATAGTCACTTGCCCGATAATGGGTTAATTGTTAACTCTACTAAAATTGATTTAGATTGAAAAAAATAATAATAACAGGAAGATATACAATAATCAGAGTGTGCAAAAATATATCAAACTGTATTTTAAAATGAAATACCAATAACTGACTTAAAAAAGGATGTGATGTGTTTTTGTTACTTGGAACTGCTAAGGCTAAGTAGCATTTTAGCCATAATCTGGCATATTTACATCTGCTGTTGTCTCAATACAGATTAATAATAAACTAAATAAACTACAAATTACCACAGCTACACAAAGCATCAAATACTAAAATACTATTTTTGAGGAAGCATGAACTGACTTTCCAAATCTTTTATCTAACAGCCTATTGGCTCTCTCCTTTCCTCTGTGACCTTTTAGCTCCAATAGTGGACACTGTCTGAGAGTCTAATGAGACACATATATATGTTACAACTGAGATCTTAACACATCCTCATGGTCTCTCAGATAAAGGTTAGTTGTGGGTAACTCTTCTTAATGACTTCTAATAATATCCTATTTCATACTTTTCAGTGCTCAGTAACATTTTAAAATGTTAGAGATCAGGTTTGTTTCCATCCAAATGGAATTTTTAGCCATCGTATAGTTTAGCAGTTGGGAGAAATTAATTTATTTGTGCATTTTCTCTACCAGTAAACTACGATTCAAGCAGTGGATGACCTTATCGTTTGCAATGCTTTCTGGTTGTACTATGAGTTAGCAAACATTGGCCTTCAAGTTAAACACTTACCCTTGACTAGGTCTACAGCGAATACCTCACCTTGAACTTAACAGGATGTTTTTAAGAAGGACAGAATGATAACAGCTGTATAAAGATATTTTTGTTGTTTGTGTTCTATTTTTGACATCTTTTCATGGTCATCAGATATGACCCATTTGGACGTTCAGAGGCTCCGTAGTTACCATGGAAACACCGTCATCTTCTACAACATTGATTCACCAGTAAAACCCATGGAGTTGGATTAATGACTGTGGATGGACACACTGGGTTTATGTTCAGTTAATGATATATTGGTCGGAAAAAGTCACTTATTCTAGTTTTTTTTTGTTTTTGGTATGATAACCCTTAAATGTAATGTCAGCATGATGATTAAAGAACATGATCAGTAAGATAAATACAGGAAAATACCTGATTTTAACTGAAAATATGGAGGATAATATTATGATAAATGAAGGTTAAATAGAGAGAAACATTAATTTGGGAACTGCCACTAAAGTAGCACTGGGTCTTTATGGGCTAAAGGTTGACCAAACAAAAAAATAAATAAATATTAACTCACGTATATAACTTTTTTCTATAGCAGATGCCCTGAAACGATTAATTTCCTCTTTCACTGTTAAATGATGTATTTTGCCTTACAGGCTTTGTGCAGAATCAATTTGCCATCACACTGAGACTGCACTTGTCTTCTTTCATTTAGTGTTATTTTTACTCGCAGTGGTGCACCATGAGGAGACTCCATATACAGAAGAATTTAAAAATGCTGAAAACCTTAATCATTTTTTGACTCCTCTCAGAGTGAATATTCTCAAGATCATCAACATGTGTCTTGCTTAAAAATGTCCATGTAAATTATTGAGGTTGTCTACAGCAATGAAGGCCCACAAAGGGTGAAAAACATCCAAAGAAAAGAGGCTGTTGTGAAGAGGAAAAAGCAAACCTTACCAAACTTTATGTGTGTTATTATTAATTTATCTGATTCGCACTGGCCAAAGATTTAAAAGGAACACAGTAAGAAAACCACTCCGGTCGGTTTTGCTCCAACCCAGTTCACTTATTTATTCATCCTTCTTCCTTGCCCTCTCTCCCACTTATGTATTCAAGGCACGTATCGACAGCAAGAAAATACAGCAACTCATGGATCTTTGCACAGTTCAACATAGCACCAAGCGGGCTTTGATGTTTTAATACGTGTGGGTTTTCCATTTGTGAAAAGACAGGCAGCCTTGCGAACGTCCTCACAGAATAAACGAGAGAACCTAGCCAGTGTTTGAAAAGACCTCACAGCTTAACCTCTGTCTTCAAGGACGGCAAATGTGTGATTCTTTTTCAGCATTTCAACGCTTGTATCTACCCACACACACACACACACACACACACACACACACAGTCACACATTAAAACACAGTTAGAACAAACTATTGCTAGTCCTACTGAAATAACTGTATGACTTGAAAGTGACGTGTATTAGTTAAACACACTGATCTGCAGATGTAGTAGTGTTAGCGTAATGAAATACTGGTTTAAATCTACACTTTTTTTTACACACTAATGAATTATTCAGAATTCATTTGTCCACACATACACACACACAGATATCATTCTGAATAGTAGTGTCATGTCCTTTCTTTCACAGGTTTAACAGAGGATTCCGTCCAATAGCTGCCCTGTTATCCCATGTGCCATGACCCCCAACTACCAATCACATCACACAAGGATTTCAGCCGTAATGAATTAAAACTGAATTAAACAAGCAGATGAACACCAGACACTGGCCTATATCCACACGGCCGAGACAGCAGTGCAGACAGGTGTCAGGTCAAATGTCTCGTCTACAGCACAATGTGACTCTGTTTGAGCTTCATGTGACTGCTACTGCTGCAGCCACAGCTTTATCAGGGAAGCAGAAGCAACATTTGGGATTTTAGATAGATTTTTTTTTCTGATTCTTGGAGCAGGTTTAGTACAGATGTTTATATAAACTTAACATTCATTCATTCATTCATTCATTCATCTTCTGAACCTGCTTTATCCTCACTAGGGTCGCGGAGGTCACTGGAGCCTATCCCAGCTACTTAACCTAACATAACATAACAAAAACAGACAACATCAGCAATTGTTACACATTGCAAGTATACACACATTAATATTCAACATGTGAATAATTATTTTATGTCTTCCTCATCTTCATCTTCTGTATAAATTTCTTTACACAACTTATTCTGCAGCTTTGAGCAGACGCATGCAAATCACACATTAAACATGAAAAATTCAGGAGTGTACTGACACCAGACTGTATATAATTAGTGGATTAAAGGAACTGTGACGTCAACTGCTGGCTTCAACAGCTGCAGTTTTTTTCTATGTTGACTGTTTGGAGCCAGAAGTGACCGTGTTTGGACAAAAGGGGCGGGACTACATGAGCTGATGCTAAACGCTGCTGCATAACAAAGTCAGTTTATAGTTTTGTTAGTGGAACCTATTGAATACGACACAGTGGAGTCGACCCGTCAGACATACTGTTGACACCATATTGGGGCTAAGGTCTTTGCCTGTTTGGGACTATTCACAAATCAAATCACTTTCCCATTTCCATCCAATAATAAGACATTGTGTAAAATAATCAAACCCACACCCTTCTTCGGATTGACATTTCTTTGGGATGTTTTAACATACGAACATAATAGAAACTTTTAACAGATATCAAGACTCCAGATTTTATTATGCTCAATATCTGGTGTAGTGTTTTTGAAAATGCAGGTTAGGTTTTTTCAGATACAGGGACAAATATGCAGCAAGAAGGAAGCCCATTTAAACATTTCTGCTGAAATGTGTTTAACTAAATCATGCATTTTACAACTTACTTGCAAACAAACACCACAATTATACTGTTTTGCAAATTACTTTAATATTTAAAACTTCCAATTATTTAAACTAATAAAACAACCTTTTATAACGACTATAATAGTGTATTTCTGATATGAGTCTCTGGACTGCCAAAAGAAAAATGCTGCACATTGACTTGACCAATATGGATGTTTTCAATCTATTCCAGCACATAAAACAACTGGTAGATCAACACACTTAAAGGTTAAATATGTGAGATGTGTGCATGCTGCTTGAAGTTTGTTGGAGTCTATTTTACACTATGAGCTGTTTTGTGGTTTGTTCACATTAGCTGACTGCATTTATAGTAATAAAGACTTTTTTTGTTTTTTGTATCCATGGTAACAGCGTATAAGCTGATTTCTATGTAGGGATCTGTTTTTCTGTGAGAATGTTTCTGCTCACTATGGTGTTTCTCTTCCTCTACAGAGGTCATAGAGAGCCAAAGGCCCGCCCTGTTCAGATGTGTCCCATAGGACCTTATTCTTAAATATTGTCCTTATATTGGAAAAAAAAAACTGTATTACAGTCAACAGTGAGAGACAAGTAATTTTTTTTTTTTACCTCGGAAGTATTCCATCATTTACACATATGATGGTTGTTAATGTAAAAGATCATTTTCCAAGTCAGGAAAGGTGCAGTTCAGTGGTATAACTGTTGAAGTGTCAGACTGTGAAAATATATACATAAAAAAAACTACACACTCAAGCGTTTGTCTGAGATTGAAGATGTCTGAGCTTCAATATGACCAGACTTGTAGTAATTTTGCCACATTTAATGCTTTTTCACATTGCTCTCACAGTGAAATATGCTGAGGTAACAACCATTTTAGGTGTTGATTGCATCTCTTATCATGTGTGATGAGAGATGCAGTCCATTCAGCTATTTCCACACTTGTTACTTGTTATTTTATTATTTTTACCAAAAATTGTGACTTTCTTTAAAAAAAAAATCCATCATATGAGTAAATGGTGACACATTTGTATCAAAAACTTATTGTCTCTTGCCACTAAGTGATTTTCATTTCATTGTTCATTGTTCATTCATTGTAGAATGGGCAGACTGGAAGGGGCTGGACGTCACTGCTCCCAGTTTGGAATGTTAGCTACCATTGACTTACAGGGTTAGTTAATGCCAATGTGACAAGCTGAAAAATTTGTATAACTGTAAATTCATAAATGTAAAATAAGTTAAAATAAAATTTTCTGTTTAATCGGAGATAAGACACAGTCATCTGTGATTTGCTTGTTTAGTCATGATCTACTAATATGTGCATGTAGAGTTTTCATACTGTTCTGCTTCCTGTTTTTGTCTTGAATACACTGAGCAAAGATCACCGCCAGTCATATCTTTCTTCCAATCTCCTTTTTTTCTTAACTTGAGTATTCTAGGATGAAACACTAAAAAGTGGACAGCCCCCAGAACAACAAAGACCTCGGCAGAAATTTGACATGCTAACACAAATTTTGTATATTGAGCCTTTAAAAATATAAAAACAATGAGCATTACATATTCTGTTATATCACATAAAGCAGGTTTTAATCTTGAAACTTCTGGGAAAGGCAAAAGAAAAATAAACTATTAAAATCCCACTACATGGCCCTGATGAAGCTCTTCACACCGCGAGTGAGCGTCACTATTACTGTAAAACACACCGAGCATGGGGTATATTAAAACGTTTACTCTCTTGCATGTCTTCGACTGAATGGCAGATGGATCAATACAATCTCAGTAGAGCCCACACTCTGTCAGCATTTTACGAGTGTCATCACTTGAATGATAATTTGCCTGAGCTGAAGCGATCCCTGTAGAGGGAAAGAAGACGTCCAAGAAAAACATATGTCTTGTGATAAGCAGGAATCCAAACATTAGTCTTCAAGAATTAATTTTGCTCTGAGGTAATAAAGTAAACTTGTGTAATTTCTAAACTGCACTGACTTCATATACAAACATGGTTACGCAGTATGAAAGACTCGCTAAATATGACATATGACCAAATCAGAATGCTAAAGTAAAAGGAGCGTGCCATACAGATGCAAAAAGTGACCTTTGACTGCGAAATCTGTCATTGTGGCTTGGTTAGGTAGTGATAATGGATGATTATAATTCAACTTTTAGAGTATGAGGGGGATTGTGTAAAATTAGGACAAAACGAGACAGACCACTTTTAGTCTGCATGTGGATTATGGGTGCAGGTGGGAACGTGCAGAGCGGGCACATGGAAATGTGATTGTATCAGGGAGAGGAGGGGCAAGAGGGGATGAATACATAAGGTGGTGTAATGAAAAATAGGAGCCTGTGCTGAAAGTTAATACATTTTTCAGAAATATTAGATAGTAACTACACCGCGTTGTGTTAACTGTCAAAGCCTGGCTTGTGAAGTTACCGTCTTGAGGGGGCTTTACCAGCAGCAGATGCCAGGAGTCTGCGGAAAAGCCAGTGTTTTCCAGTTGGTCTGGGACATCCATATGGTGCAGACTAATAACTGCCACTCCATGGTCCTGGATACACCCTATTCCGGCCAGAGTTTCCCCTGATTGACAGAGGGCCAAAACCCCCAAGTTATACCAGATGGTGGACTTCCAACTCCTCCGAGAGACTTGTTGATCAGTCCAAGTTTCTAACAAGACAAACAGTACGCAAAAACCGAACCAAGAAGCATCAAATGTGAGTGCATTTAAACACGTGAATGTTTATGTCTTCACCCATAAAGACCCAATGCTACTTTTGTGGCAGTTCCCAAATAATTTTTTCTCTCTATTTAACATTTCTTGAGTGATTTATCACCATTTCTTTTAGCATCATTCTCTCTATGTTGCATTTTTTTCAGTGGAAATCAGGTATTTTCTTCTATTTAATTTACTGATCATGTAGTATTTTAATCATCATGCTGAGATTACATTTGAGTGTTATTATTTCAAAAAAAAGAGAAAAGTGAAGAAAAAGTGACTTATTCAGTCAAATCTATCATTAACTGAACATAAACCAAGTGTGTCCATCCACTGTCATTGATCCAACTCCATGGGTTTT
>JAPQRQ010000027.1:11000832-11020071 GCA_037367365.1 Apogon talboti | reverse complement strand
TCTATTCTATTCTATTCTATTCCATTCTATTCTATTCTATTCTATTCTATTCTATTCTATTCTATTCTATTCTATTCATTAATTTTCTGAAGTACTTATTCCTTGAGAAGGTTGCTATGGTGCTGGAGTCTATCCTAGTGATAAAAAAAAAAATTACTTTGTCCCTGTTGTGTTCTTATTAGTGATCAGTCTTACATAAGTGTCCTAGTCTCTAATGGCCTTTGTATGTCCTGTAGTGTGATTGTTCTTTGCTGTGTGAGCTCTTATCTGTGCACAAATAAGGCCTTGAAATATCTTTTTCGAGCACCTCATCTCGAAGTGGTGATTTTCATTCCTAAAATCCAACACTGGCTCCCAATGGGCGAAGGTGGATTATATATAGATAGTGTACCATCTACATTACTACCAGTACAATCACTGTTAATGCCTCTAATCAGTCCACCTGTCAGATTTGGCCAAACCTCGTTCATTTTCTGACGGGTTAACCTCAAGCCTTTTTAATCACCCTGTGCAGAACCTCTGGACTCACATGGTGGTGATGGTTTTACCACATAAACCGCTGCCTTGATCAGCCAATTTGTCAGTTTGATTCTAAAACAATGTATTAAAACACCACAGTGGTACAACAACACAGGCTGCAGGATTGCTCTAAATGTTCCTGAACTCTGATGGGTTTAAGAGGCTTCAGAGCTTCAGGTCCCAAAGGAGAAAGATAAGTGGCACAAATATTACAAATATAACACACACATAAATGGATATGATTTCTTTTAGGCAGGCCATTCTCAGGTGTACGAAAAGCCTCATATGGCTCTGCATGTCGTGTGAATCTCTGACAGTTTGTAGCACCACAGAAAAATGTGTGTTTTTAAAATATCACCATATTTTCAATTAGACTTTTAGTTTCAGAGGTGAAAATGTGAGCACTATTCCCTGCTCTGAAATGCTGTGGGCTGAAGGTGCTAAAAGCATGCCCAAAATGGGTAAGGTGTAGCCTCCTTCAAGTGGCAAATACCACTGTGACTTGAAAAATTGATGCTCCGCTGAGCAGCTTTATTGACCTTGTACAGAAAGACATGTTTGAGCCACCAGAGCCAGAAGACCTGAGAACCAACCATGTTAATCTCACTCACACAATGTCCCTTTTTTCTCCTATTTACACAATCAGCAACATGTATTACTAATAAATCAAAGAGAATAAAGTATAATCTATTGCATGGAATTACTTGTATATAAAGTCACAGATAAAAATCAGCCAGTCTTCACATTCCATAGTTTCTGTAGTTTATTCCTAGTATCACTGCAGTGGGAAAAAAAAAGAAAAAAAAATCACTGTTATTACAGTTTTTGCAAGATTACAGTGACTTGGAAGGGGTTAATCCAGTGCATTCTTGAGCCACTGTTCAGCACTACATTTAGTCATATAATGTATGAAGGAAAAAAATATATCTGACTTTTTGTCCTCCAAGAGAAATACATAATTAAATGAATTAAGTATATTATATGTACAGCTGTATGTGGTTTAGATACTATTAGTATGTTTTTGGCTATTTTTTTAAATTTTCAGTACCACAACATAAGCTCCAGTTACCATAAGAAACATTTGCACACCAAAGAAAATGTACTAAAAAAACATTATTTGTATGTTAAGTAATCATCATAATACTACATCAACCATCATGTATTACTTGACAAAATGGAGGCGTAAAAAACAGGCAATAACTTGTGAAAATAGTTGAAAATCACCAACTCATTGAGATAGTACTTGTGGGGCACCCCAGGGATCGGTATTGGATCCAGAAACATTCATCCTACACATAAATGACACCAAATTAATTTTCTTGTGTCCTTTCATTTGTCATTACTTGTGACATTTTATTAAATATTTTCAATCAAAAAGCACACTTTTGGGATGTCAAGAGATGACAATCCAACAAATGACATTTATGGTTTGATATCAACTATAAAAATGAACAAATCTGGCAAACACCAGTACCCGAACAGCACCCGATTATTTATGAACCTAAGTTGCTGCAATAAAAAGTGCTTTAATAATGATATGTAGATAAAAACCCAACACACACCCCTGCTGTTGTAGAATCTCCACAAGGACCTTCTTTCATGTGTCTCCTGTTTCTTTTTTCTTTGGTTTCTTTCTTTATGTCTCATGAGGCAATAAATATATAAAGGTTTGTGAATTATTGATTCCACTTTCATGGATATGAAAGAAAAGGGAATGAGAAATTTAGGCACATATAGAAACTGATGACAACAAACAACCTAAAGTAGCAGCTGCAAATCAGTACAGATTTGGAAATCTGTTGATGGTGGGTTTGGAGATGCTGTTTACTATTCCAGTCCTCTCTTACAAGAAAGAAGAGAGTTGAGTTTGAAAAGAAAAAAAAGAAAAAAAGACAAAAGAATCAATAAACTTTGGTTGAAGAAGGGCAGGCAAACACCTGGATTGGCAGAAAAGCACTGAAGATGAGACAGTCTGAGTACTTGATGGTGTCCCTGGAGATGAGAGTGAAGAGGAAGCAGGTGCAGAGTAGGATGGCAACTGGAAAATCTGAAAAGAGAGTTGGTGCAGATGTGTCCCAACAGCCACTAAGAACAATGTTTCTAAGTTGGATTCTGGAGAATTATCAATTATGCCACAATGGATGTATATCTTATGCTGGGGGCACCATGATCTGGTCTTCTGGAGTCAGTATATCCAGATGGTACTATGATTTAATCACATCATCAAAAGCAGATTCAGAAAGGAGAACAGGTGCTTACATCTAGTGGCACATAAGTAACAGTTGGCTTATCAGATGTGATTCGACTGTATTGTGCATCTGTTAGTAGTAGATAGAAGAACAAGTCATTTTGACTTTAACTTCCTCTGCTGGTGATGCAGAATGGCAGCAAAGACAAAAAAATTATTAGGGTGAAAAAATAGTAAATAAAGCAAAGAGAGGGAGGACAATGGAGGAGCTGTCTCCATGGCAGTGCTGATTTAAATAACAGTGTAGGCTTTTGCTATCAGGAGCATTCCAAAACACTGATAGAATAGAATAGAATAGAATAGAATAGAATAGAATAGAATAGAATAGAATAGAATAGAATAGGCTTTGTTGTCATTACGCCAGTTCCGCAATGAAATTGCAGGTGGTCTCTGCCGGCGACAATGCACTAAGTAACATCACAAAAGATACAGACATGTATTAAACAATGCAAAATATAAAATAGTGTGCAATTGAAAAAATATGAGCAAATTAGAGATATACTGTGTGAAAGGGTAAAATTAAAAAAATACAGAAAAGTATTATAAAATGTGCAAATGTAATAGTGCAAACAATGTAAACACACATAACAGTGTATACAGTGTGTGATACAGAATATGATGGGAAACGTTGGCTCAGTGGATAGACTTTTTGGCTCAGAGCAAAAACACAGCCCACTTTGGGGTTCCCTCAGTGGACTGCACCTCCCCACTAGACAGTCATGAACTGGGGAGACAAGTTCAGCTTTTATCCCATTCTCCTTATACAAACCAGTACTTATGTAACCAAATGACAACTTTAATTACATTTTGTTATAAAGATAGGACTGTGTATGTTACTTTTTTTTTTGTTTGTTTCAAGTAACACTATTTCTCAGGACGGATCAGCAGGGGAAAAGCTAAAGAAACTGGTTGGGGTGGATGATAGATGTACAAAATCCAGGACTTTGAAACCCAAGAACAGAGTTTGCATCCTGTCTCCTGTGTGTGTTCAGGTTGATACACTAAAAGCCCTTTGGCGGTTTGAGAAGGAGTGTGAAATGTTTAAATAATACATTGTCAGTCCGTTTTTAAACCACATGTCTACAGTTTTTTATGGAATTAATACAAACACTGTCATCTTTGCCAACACTAAGTAAAAAAACCTGATGGGACCCAAAGCAAAATTACTGGTGACCAATAGCAAAAAAAAAAAAACCCCACAAAACAACACTGCTCATTTTTCACATGAGCAGAATTTTCAAGATATTGTATGAAACCATTAAAAATAAGAACGTAAGGAAATAGCTAAAAACTAAACAGAACCTACACTGACATTTGCAGAAAGTTATTATAATATAAAAATATAAAGAATAATAAAACACTGTATATAACTTTAATCTATCTATGTCTATATCTGTATCTGACTATAAAGCAATATTAAAGGTAAATAAATGTTTTATGGAGCTGAAGCCACGTCGCTGATCGATGAATTTTTCTCTTGAGATGTGATTGAAAAGGTACCTCCCCCTGAAATAAACAACATGATTTTCCATCACATCTCAATCAAATCCTGTCACTGTAGTTCCACATTTTGAGACATGGCTGTGAGTAAACATCATCAGTCCTCACACGTCCTCAACATTTCCTTGCTTTGTCCATTCACAAGCTGCTAAACCTTACAATCAAAACTTTAATCATACAAGTTAACATTGTTGTGGACGTTTTGGCAAAAAAATCATGATGTCCGTGATGTCGTGTTTATTTACATTCAACATTTCTGCCACTTGCGAAATTGCATGGAAACATAACTTATGATTTTGAAGACATAAAACATATTTGTGGCCACAATAAAAACTGTTTCTTAGAGGCAGGAAACTGCATCTGGTCTAAGAGGTTTTGTTGCCTTTAAACTGCATCCCTCTGGGAACGCCCTCTGCGCTTCTGTGACCCATAAGGAACAAGCAGGTGCAGAAAATAGATGGATGCATGTATTTCATCTTTTTTTTTTCTCTCTTTACTTTAATGCTCAAAGGTTCTTGTGGCTCCTTCTTTATAGCACTTTCTGCTGTTTTCCCTTTTGTTCACATTTGACAGCATTTTCTCCTTGTAGATGTGGCCTTTTATCACCTGTCATCATCTCTCTTTGTCTTTCTTGGCTTGTCTTCCAGCTCTTTTTTTTTTCCCCCACACAGCTCTGACCGCGTGCTTTCCCAGCATGCCTTGGTCAGTCAGGTTTGCTGTGGCAGGTGCTGTGGAAGCAGCATGGCTCACCAACAATTATGTAAACCTCAAGCTGACTGCCAGAAAACTGTGAACAAGAGAGTAATGCTGACAAAGGCTGGCTTCATCATGAGCAGATTACACCTACATAATGCATGTGTCTGCGTGTGAAAGAGACAGAGACTGAGGGAGGTTGTCTTTGAAGAAGTGTCATTATGTACTTTAATCTATTTCAGCCGGTGATGGTACTTTATCTACAGTAAATCTTTCTTTCAAAACTGAGCTTTAATAAACAATGTTTTGCACATAGATTAAAAAAAACAAAAAACAGACAGATGCAGAGGCTTACCAATACATAAGAATTTCTAATACTTTGTTTTTTGTTGCCAACAGAATGAACAGATTGGAAAACAAAGATTAAGTTACAAACAACTTAGTCATTAAGTCTGAACAACACCTTCTGTGAGTCACTGTGGATTTCTACACACAGTCAATGGATCCAAAGTTATTTGCTTGGCCCTTGATGACACTTTCGATTTAAGTGATTTAGCTTATGCTTGAATTATATATGAAAAATAAAAGCTAATGCAAAATGTTGGGGCAATATTGATGTACAGTGTATGTAAGAGGCACAGTAAAAAGTAAAAGTAAAAAACATAAAAACAGTAAGTAAATAGGATAACCATAGAAATATTTGGTGACTTTGGTGGTGGTTTTTATTCACATTTTCAATCTGTGGACACAAATGTGTGTAAATGGTGAGGAAAAAAATGGAAATTGATAAGTTTTTTGACAGTTTTTGCTGGGGACAGGTGGAAATGTTGGTGTAGAATGAAGATTCGACTGCAGTGTTCACTGAATTAATATAAGAAATGGAGAACAATGTCACAGTACATGGATCAGCTAGAGTGAAAATAAAGTTTTACAAAGGCCACAAACTCCAAAGTGGAAAAGTTTGAAACAACATCCAGATTAGCAATTCCGTTTAGGGGCTAAAACCCAGCCTGGGTTTTTTTTTTGACATCTTACTTCTGTCAACAACTCAGGTAGTATGTGTTGAAGAAATTCAGTATCAAGGCTCCATAGATGTGCTGTTTGTTTATTCAATAGAATAAACCGTGTACAGTGGTGGATTCTCCCAGAGGAACCAACCCTAAAATTATGAATAAACTGGTTTGAATAATTGAAGGGTGGGGCAAGAACACAGTATAGAATGGAAATAGAATGAATGTGTTGGACATACATTAGAGTGTGGTCAAGTGTGGGAAGGGTATCACCAAAGTAAAACACAGTCAAAGGTGTCGGCATCAAACAGGCCTAAACAAATGATCAAACACTTGAAAAAGAAGGTTTTTGATCAAAAGTAATTGATCCATTTTGTTAATGTTCCTCATATATTATTGTATAAAATGTTAATGTTAATTATCAAAATTGATTGATTATATGTACTTGTGTATGATATAATAATTATATCAACTGTCAAAGTTTAAAACTATAAAGATGAGTCAACTCCTAATATTATGAGTATGACAGTAGATTATATAATAGGAAAAAAAACAATAGAAACAGGCCTCTGAATGACCCTTACTCATTACAGACACTGAGCACCCTCTGGTTTTAACTCCCCTTGGCTTTAGGATTGTCATGGATTACTTGAAATACACCTCAGTATATCTATGTAAGCTCTGTTGATAACACAAATTCTCACAGATGTTCTGTACCCTTAGGGTCGCAAACCTTTACCATATGTGTGCATAACAGTGACTATTATAAGCCTTATGTTGAGCCATTTGTTGCCATCTAGGTGCTGCCTTGCTAACTTCTTTCCTTGAAGCTTTGATTAAAGGCTTTTTCTGGTAGAAATACTTTACAACCATGAAAAATCTGCTGCTCATCTCTCGATATAAATTGATAAAATAAAAAGGTTTCTATACTTTGTGTATTAAATATATTAACAGTTGGATGGGAGAGTTTTGTGTTCAATGGTACCATAGTCTATATAGATTATGAAGTCACAGTTTTATTACTAACAAAAAGAAACACAGAACCAAAGTTTGACAGAAAAGATGTCAACCTCCACTCACTCACGCTTTGTTTAAAGAGCAGTTGGTCATCAGCTGGTAGTTGAGTAAAAATCTGTCAAATCGTCTGCTGAGTCGACCACAGCTCATGTGTGCAACTCAGGCTACTGTGCAGCTCAGTGGTAAACAAAGGTACTTTTAATACTGACCAGATTGGCTTTGTCACGCTGTGATGAATAAGACATGGATGGTTTGAACTTCAGGAATGCAGATTTGTGGTAAAAAAAAAAAAAAAAAAGTGATTTTCCCAAAATCCAGTTAGATTTATCTTCATTTTATTTAGAAACTGTTGATAAATCCAAATGTAATCACATGTGGTAATTAGTGAAAATGACATTATATATTGATTTTTACAGTGTATTGAGTTTTTAGTTGAGTAATTTTATATTTTAATGAATGAACAGACAGCACAACGCAGCTAGGATCCATTGGAATTCATTTAAAGCAATCAGTCAGTATAATGATTTCAGCGGTGACGAATGTGTAAGCTCTAATAGATGTAAACACCAATGAAGTGTGTGTATCTGCTTTTTAAAGTCAATATCACAGTTTTACCCACTCAAAAAAACAAACAAAAACACACAAAATACTATCCAAAACTGTTTTCACCTTCATCTTCAGCAGAGGAAATATGATGGCAAGGCATGCTGTATTTTTCTTCTGGCTTATTTCCAAATAATAGTAGGTGCACCTGCTCAGTATTGCAATGGAAAACAGTAGGGTGCTGAGGCAAGACTGTTTCTATAAGAAGCACAAGTGAGCAGTCAATTTCTGCATCAGGCCTGGCTATTCTTTCTGAACAGTGACAAAAGTGATTCATGTCTTTGCCTGAGTTTAGTGGAATTCAATGCACATTCACTCGACTTATTAGTAAACCAACCACCACAGACATTTTTCTTTGTTGCTTGCTGCAAGCAGGAAGAAAAATACAGTAAATTCACAGCTGGAATGTAAATGTGTTGTAATTTCCTATGTGCCTTTTTGCTTCCAGTCCAATTCCACTGAAACAGTCTTTGATGAATTGCGATTTAGTTGTTTCATTCAATACATGTTGAAGAAACCTGCAGTGAAACAGCTGTGGCTGGTTTACCAAAAGGGAGGCAAATGAAAGAAAAAATAAAAAACCCACATAAAATTCAAATAACTTTCATGGTTATCAGACCTTACAGCGAGTCCTCGTGCCCTATGGATGAGGGCACTCTAATCCCAGAAGACAATTTGCATCTGATTTTTCCTTTAATTTGACACCCATCTGTGCATCTCACAGAGCCAGGCTGATCTCCATACTTTCTGCCAGTGCTGGAGAAAGGTCTGGCTGAAGTCATAATTGTTCTGGTATGGTTTAAAAAAAAAAAAAAAATCATTCTTGTTTTTGTGTCGTCAAACTAAACACAATTGTCTCCGGCAGTGCTAAACTCAGGAGGAAGCAACTGTTACTTTGCAAAGAGTGAGGAGGCGTGGGGGGATTGTTTTGGTGAAAGCATTTCCTTGTAGGAGGCGAGTTCTGCCACTAAAAAGGTGAAAGAAAAAAAAAATGCCACAAAGAACCATTGCCTTGCATTGCATAGCCTAAGTGTTCATTAAAACTTTTTTCAACGTATTGTAACCCTTATTTCTGGTGTAGTAGCGTGCTCCAGTCTCTCGGTGCAGTGGGTAATAAGCGGGCTACAGTTGCAGTTGTTCAACTTCTTTATTCTGCTCACCAACACAGCATGACAGTACTTTTAGTTTTAGTCACTGCTCTAACACACAGCACACATGTCTTCTTCCTTCACTTACTCTCTGAGGAATCCCATTCAAAACATGTCCCCCGGAAACAAAAACTGGTAGGAACTAATATTCCCTCTTAACCCAATGGGATAGACTAAAGTAATTACTACGCATATACGCAAATAAAAGAATAATTAAAGTGTGATAAGTGATGATGAAATAATATTATACTCCAACATAATAATGCCAAAATAATACTGTAGAATTAAAATTACTGACATAATATAATATAACATAATGTACACCTACCTCAACTTAAAACACAATCACAGGGTGAGTTAAATAACAAAATAATCAAATGTGGGCTGTGTACAATAACTACAGTTACAGTATTTTCTAGTACTGAGGTTTTTTTTTTCACATAATAAGGTAGATTTTAATGACAACTAAAAAAGCACTCGGAGAGCGCAGACCTCCGCCAAGGCAGCTCAGTTTCCCACCATGCTGCTGTAACATATAAATACCCTTGAAGTGGGTTACGTAGCAACAGATAAACAATTGACCCACGTTGACATGGTGTCAAATGTCACGTGTAGAAACAGACATGCCAGCTGAGAGGTTATTCAACTGAAAATGCCATTAAAAAAATCCTGGATCAGCCCTAAAATCTAATCTGTTGTTTCTTGTCCCATTTCGGACATTTTCTGAAAATTTCATTAAAATCCGTCCATAACTTTTTGCATTATGTTGCTAACTGACAGACAGACAGACAGACAGACAAACCCTGGTGAATACATAACTTCCTTGGCAGAGGTAATAACTGGCTAACACAAGGGAAGGACAAAACTGACTGAAATCACTGTCCGTACCATCTGTATATATGTCAAATATATGTCAAACCTTAACCTTATTTGACTCAAGTCTGATACTGGGCTTAGATGCAATCCTTTAGATTGAGATGAAGAAGTGTTTTAAAGGGCAAACTGAAATGTCAAAACTGCCAGCAGGTGTTTGGTTTTATAATAAATGCTAACAAGAATCACACGTTTAATCAGATGCGTCCATCATGGCCTGTTCGTAGCCTTCTGTAACTTAGGAGCAGGAAATGCGTAGTGTGTTGTGTCAGGTCACGACGACATTTAACACCGGCCACCAAAATTTAATCATGTCATCAATCAGTAAAAGTTGGTTCTAAAATTCACTGTAGAAATTTCTGACATTATGTATTGACAATAAATGAGGTCACAGTGGTGACACGGCGGTGCAGTGGTTACCACTTTCACCTCACAGCAGGAGGTTGCATGTTCTCCCATCGTCTCCATGAGTTCTCCTTCTAATCTAAATAAGCCGTGGGTGTGAATGTAAGTGAAAGGTTGTTAGACTGTGTCCAGGATGTTGCCCACTAGAAACTCAGATAGGATTTGACACCCCTGCAACCCTCTTGAGAATGAAGCAATTCCGAAAATGGATGGATGTCACAGTGAGCATGACCTTTAACCCTTAAAGACCCAGTGCTTCTTCTGTGTCAGTTCCCAAATGAATTTTTCTATCTATTTAATCATTATTAATTGATTTATCACCATTTATTATAATAGTATTCTCTGTATTTTATATTTTCATGTGTTTTCCTGTATTTTATTCACTGATCATGTAGATGTTCATTAAAGCTCAGATTAAAGTTGGGGGTTATTATATCAGAAACAGAAAACTGAAGAAAAAATTATGTTTTCAATAAAATATATCATAAATAGAGCATAAACCCAGTGTCTCCATTGATTGTCATTGATCCAACTCCATGGGTTTTACTGGTGAATCAATGTTGTAGAAGATGACGGTGTTTCCACGGTAACCGCGGAGCCTCTGAACATCCAAATGGGTCATATCTGATGACCATGAAAAGATGACAAACTGTATTTTACACCAATTATTTACATGAATTGACTGGATTAGTGGATCAATGGTTATTTAACAGTTTAATATACAAGATTCCTTTTACTTTCATCAGAGCATACACAATGAAATCTTGATGTGCTTGTAAAAAATGGTACTTCTTGAATTAAAAAAAGGAAATATACAATGCAAAAAAAAAGAAATAGTAAAAACAGTAAAAAAGACCCACACACCCCGCCCCTAGCCCATTCTGTCAAGTCACACATTCACATATTCATACTGAGTTAAGGTGCAGAGAACAGTGAGAGGTAAATACAGTGCACATTTTAGATTTTCATTATTGCACATTGTTGGCTGTTACACATTGTTGATTATGGTTATTGCACATTGGTGTTTAGTTTAGATAAGTCGATGGTTTTGTTGGGTACCAGTGGCTGTTTGGGTCTTTATGGGTTAATACCTGTTTTAGTTCATCCTTGCATCCAAGTGAACATTGATGCTAAAACGTGTCAAATTGTTGTGTTGCATTTTAAATAATAGAAAGTGATAGGAACCGATAGATGAACAGAGAGATGCATGTTATGAAGATGCATCATAAAAGTAGTCTCACGCAGCCAGACTTAGTGGGCACACTGCTAGATCTGGTCTGGTACCATCCACTATCAGTCTGGAGTAAAGTTAAAGCAGCAGTAGCCGAAATCACAGAGAAAACAATGTTAGAATATGAAAGTGCTTGCCTTCCCTCTGCAGCTTGCTCCTCTCAGGTCTAAATCAAAGGAATAAATATAAATCCAGGTGAACTGATACTGTTTCATTCTATTATGGAGAAGTCAAACTGTGATGCCAAACCTCTGCATTGAGACACAAAGTACAGCAGTAGAATCGCATCCAGGTTGCATCTTACAGAATCTGATCAGCCATCAGTAATTACAGCTGTCAATCACATATTCAACCTCAGAGTAGATTATCTACAGCAGAACTCTACTGTTATCACAGACCACTTGAATTACAATATGGTGAAAAATGATCATAGATTTTTCTCTAATAAGGCTTAAAAAGATCAAGCACCACATCTTTAATCCTTTATCGGGCAAGTGACTATTTTTGGTCATTTCCCCACACACATTTCAAAGCAGTGACAGCAACAGTTACAGTGAGGACAGTGAGGCAACAATCAAAGGACTTATGTGGTCTACAGGGTCTGTAAGGTCCAAATCTGCAGAACAGTGAGTGTACCTGCTTTGTTAGGTACCATGAAGTAATGGTACTAATGTAAGTAATGATGTTCAAAGGGATCATGTGGATGTGGACAGGTGTCTGGATCAGCACTTATGTTGGTCTAATGTTCTGAAAAACATGTTCCTTTAACATTACATGTGTTTTTCTTGTATTATTTTTTACAAATATATACTTCTTGGATTATTTTTTTTTTGCCACTTACAGATAAGGAACCAAATATGGTAACTTCACTGACCTTGATTGAATTGATTGAAAATTTTTGAAAAAGTTCACAAAAGTAAGAAAGTTTTGTTATGTCCTCCAATAGCACACTAAGGTTGAAATTTGGAATTTCAGAGTATTTCTGTGAGTGTCCTATACAGGGTTAACTATGTTGCTGGACTTCTTGAGGGGCAGTGAGTTTGCAGAGTGTTTTTACAAACCACTGTTGGGAGAGAAGTCGTTTTGGTTGAACATGTGCGCACGAGGAACTGTGTTAAATGAATGAATACCAAGAAAAGAAAACTGCACATGAAAAAACACTTGTCTTTGTCACAACATGTCATTTTCAAAGTGTACTTGCAGCTTGGAGGTAGTTGTTGTTTCACAGTCGAGGAAGGCTGGAGAATGAAAATCATGCAGGACTGGGTTTATTCCCCCTTATTCCAGCTGAGTACATGCAGTGAACCAGACGACTGTGGACACATCCACATAACTTTCTGTACACACAAGCAGGTCTGTGTGTGAGACCTTCCTCTGACCCTTATGACAAACACACAAACACAATTTGATTCAACTCTTTTCCACACACTAATTATCTTCTCCCTTATGCTTCTCAGTTTTTCCAAATCTTGTTAGTGTTATAAGACGAGTGAGTCACTGTCACCTGTCACTGTGATCCCAGCCTCTCCAAACTCTTCTTTTTTTTCCATCCATATGGTAATTTACTTCAATAAGACGAACCCTCTTTTTCATTGCAGCTGCTACTAAGGCACAATAAAAAGTGTAGTTGGGGAATTATGTTGAGAATTGTCTTGCCTCTGAATATAGAAAGAAGGCAAGTGTATAAGGTTATGCAAAGGACAGATGTCTGATGAGAAACAAGCTTCAACCAAACAGAATCCATGGAGAACAGGGCAGATGAAAGAACACACGATTAAACAGATCACTGTAATGGGACATTCACAACGTACAGTGGTACCTTGATATACAAATTTTCTGAGTTACGAGCCGGTGCTAGGTCAATTTTTTGCTTTGCGTTCCGAGTTACAATTGAGCTTCAGATACGCCGTTACAAGTTGGCACAACATCCACCCAACATCCCACGTCTCACTTCGTTCACTTCCTGTGGTTACCTCACCGTAGAAGCATCTCTGTTGTGGTGTGGTAGCGTTTTGTGCCTTTTGTGCAGTTATTTTGCATAATTTATTTTTCCAAACCATGAGTCTGACCTCTTTTCACCTCTTCCAGACACAAGTGTTTCAGCACCTCCCCTCTGGACAGTGACAGTAGGAGATAGTACCTGTAATACCTAATATCACCATAATCTTCACATTTAGAATTACATTAAAAACTAATAAACTAAAATAAAACTAATTTCAATTAAATACTCATTAATTTTCCAAAGCCACAGGGAGCCGCAGCAGAGGGATGAAAGAGCCGCCCGCTAGGTTATATAAAAATGGGGTTGACAGGAGGAAGCTGTCAGTTCTCCTCTGGACGGCGTGGTGAGCAGAGACGTGGAGGATCCACCACCAGAAGACCTACTAGTCCTCCAACATTTTCTTTTTATTGACTACAACACAGACAACACGCTGAGCTTTCATTGGTATAAGTTATCTATAAGTTAGGTGTGAAATTGGGGTGTTTTTTTTGGGGGCTGGAACGGATTAATAGTTTTTCAGTTAATTTAAATGGGGAAAACTGATTTGACATAAGAGTAAATTGAGTTATGAACTCGGCCATGGAATGAATTAAACTTATAAGTCAAGGTACCACTGTATTACAAACATATCACACCAAAAGCAATATTTCACTGATGCTATTTGGGGTAGATTTTTTCCACTAAATGTTTGATAATAAGAGCTTCAAAATCCAAATAATACCAGCTACAATAACAACATGGCAGCTGGGTGGATGGAGCGTCCCTCCAAGTCACCTGCTAGGTGATCCTGGGGGGGGGCTGTCACTGCTGATTACAGCCTGGCCACTGATCGCCTCATTTCCTCACTCCCACTGTGAATACTCTGGACAGACTTCAGCAATACACAGCCTGCTAATCCTGGCTGCGAAGAGACGCGCTCGTTTACACACACACACACACACACACACACACACACACACGCACACACACACACAGGCTTGGAGTGCAGGCAGTCATGCATGATGTATTTGGAAGACAGAGGGATTAAAACTCCAAAGAAGAAGATCCCAGGTTTAGTTGCATGCCCTGCACTAAAGGGACAGACAGGAAATTACAGTGGCACCGTCAATTAAATTCTAACTCTGCATGCAGCTCCGAGTGGTGATGGGAAGTGAGCTGCGAAAGATGACTTTCCCTTTTCAGACTGAACCGTGATGATTGGTATCCTGTAACTCTGGCACTGGCATTTACAACTTGTAATGAAATGTTCAATTCAAGCATAACATTATTTATAGTAGAATCTGCCCTGTTACAGCTGAATAATGTGTGCTGTATTTCATCTCCCGATCAGGATACAGCAGGTGAACGGATCCTTTGCAACACTTTTGATGCTGCTAACCTTTAGTATGAAACAGAAAGAGATATTTATCAGTCCTATTAGACCTTCTCACTCTGCCTGACTGGGACTCTTCTTTTGTCATATTTATATCTCTGCCCCCGTTTTTGGGGCTCATTCCACTCGCTCACCTCCCATCAAACATTCATTATGTTGCAGCAGCGTCTCGAGTGGAATGCACATCATTAGAGGCATTGAGCGCGACTCTCTCTGAGGAGCCATCCGCAGCACTTTTACCACTGAACCTGGGACCACATAGTCAGCATTCTGTAAAGTGTGTGTGTCAGAGGGCTTGTGTATGCATGTGTTTTCTTGTTCCGGTATTAGCATGTGCAAACAAACAAGCGTATTTGCCCATAGGTTCAGACATGTACCGCCTCATTTGAGAGAGATTGGGAGAGAATGAAGCAAAATGCCACAGGAAAGAGGATTGAGAGCGGCCAAAGACTGTGAAATCTGTGTTTTGCACCCTGCTGTGTTTGCGCTTCAGATGTAGATATCTCACCAAATAATATTCCATTTACTCAGGTTTTTACTCCATTAATTCTACAGAGAAGGCCCAGAGGACTCACTGTGCTCACATCAGCCACAATTTATCATGAAAAATACACATGAGGATATTTATAGTGAGCATCTGCAACTAGGAATGTGACCATTAACATTATACTTACCAGTACAAAACCTCTACTTTAGACAGAATTGGAAAAATGGACTGGTTAAAGGCAGTTTTGATTTTCACATTTTTATCATTTGTAATACTTGTTTTTGCATAGACAACCTGCAAATAGACATTTTGTTAAAGAGTTGAGTCTTTTTATTATCAAAAAGAAACACGACTGTTATTCTTACTGTATGTAATGTACACTGCCTGGCCAACAACAACAACAACAACAACAACAACAAAAAACCTTTTCCTTCACAACCCTGATGAATCCCGGCATTGTTGTCTTGGTATAAGTATGAATCATCAGGATGGAAAAAATAATCCACTGGTGTTAAACCTGGTTATTCAGTTCATTCAGGTTGATCCGATCTCATTGTATCATCACATAATCTTTCTGAACCTAGACCTGATCAATGGAATCAATCCCAGAACATAACACTGCCCCCACAGGCTTGTACTGTAGGCACTAGGTATGATGGGTAATCACTTTGGAACAGGGTCAGTCTGGACTCATCAGACCACATGACCTTTTTCCTCTAAAACACAGTCCAGTCTTAGTAAGTGATACTGATAAATGTGTTAACCCTTTATAGGACACTCAGAAATACTCTGAAATTCAAAATATCAACCTTAGTGTGTTATTAGAGGACATAACAAGACTTTATTACTTTTGCAAAATTTTTAAAATGTTTTATTGTTATGTAGAAAATCAAGGTCAAGGAAGTTACCATATTTGGTTCCTTACCTGTAAGTGGCAAAAAAAAAAAAATCTAAGAAGCAAATATAAAAAATACAAGAAAAACACATGTAAGGGGAAAGGAACATGTATTTTATAACATTAGACCAACATCAGTGCCGATCCAGACACCTGTCAACATACACATTATCCCTTTGAACATCATTACATACATTAGTACCATTACTTCATGGTACCTAACAAAGCAGGTAAACTCACTGTTCATGCAGAGGTGGACCTTACAGACCCTGTAGACCACATTGGACCTATGTTGTTGACTCACTGTCCTCACTGGAACTGTTGCTGTCACAATCTTGCAACGTATGCTGAAATTACCAAAAATTGTCACTTGGCCGATAAAGGGTTAAGGCTACACTACTGTTGACTTAGAATCCCTTGAGTTACATTATGCTTGTAAAAATTCTCATACTTTTGATTATCAAAGATAGAAGTCAGTTCTAATGTAATCATGTTTTTTTAAGATTTTATTCCCAACCACATTTTTTCCTTAAATCTGATACTTCGTTGCTACCCACTATCCTATTTAAGTACTTTAAACATTTTCTTAGTTGTTCTTGTTGCTTGATCCAGGCCAATAATTTGACTGTTCTAAAGCACAGTCATGTTTTTTCCACAACCACAGGATATGTCTTGTGACATGTTTAAGAAATGAGACGCGACTCACTGCATCAGTTAGAGCTTAAGAACTTGATACAGATGAAATATTAATCACTGCAGTAATCATCCAGTGGAGGGATCTCAACTATTTGCTGAGTAAATACAAGTGGGGACTTTGTGTTGGCTAATGTGATGTAAAAACGACACTTTTTTAATGATTTGAGAAGACGAACTAAATAAAAGAATCAGCCTGCTCTGTATTTTGTCGAACTTCACATCACATTGTAGAAGGGGATTATATTGTATCATACTGGAAGTGGCTTCATAATCATGTTATTTGGAGCGTATCGTGATGTGTGTTGCGTCATTTTCAACAGCGATACACATCTGTGACATTCAGAGATATCTCAGTGACTACAAAGCATAGAAGTTGTGTGTGTGTGTGTGTAAAACGCGACTATGATGGACACTGTTATTGTTTTCAAGTGTATACAGTCTTAAACATTATTATCTACCTCAGGGCCTCCTCAGTGTTTTGCCAAATGGAGGACAGTTATACAATATGAGTGAGCCCTTACCGAAAACCACAGAGGCCCAGCTGACTTAAACACACCTGGCTTTCATCCAGTATTGGCTAATAAACTCTACGCGGCCGTGAGACTGGGAGAAATTGAAGTAATATGCAGCAGAAGCGCCCTAAAACACAAACTCTCCTGCTATTGGTGTGATGCACATCAATACATATACACAAACACACACACACTGGTGACAATGTTCCCCATGGGGCACACAGATATAAAATTAGAGATAAAAGAAAAAACCCTGCTGTCGACTCATGTCCTCCTGCTCTTTTGATCATTCTCTGAAGCGCTGAAGCTCACACACATACACACAACTGTTGGTGTTAAATGAAACATATACAGTACAACAAACTGTATTTTTAATGATGCATATTTTATTTTTAAACAGTAGAAAAGACATTATCAACTAAGAACTGTAACTGCTATATAGAGGCTGACTTTACTACATGGACCACTGCCCTATTTTTCTGTCTTCAAGTCTGCTTCATGTACAGTAACCCCCAATTACAGTACATGGCGATGCTGGGAGATTGCCCGCGGCCCAGTCCATTAGTGTGTAAAGTATGGGTGGGGAAAGGGAATATGGGATCATTATGCTTTCAGTGAGCAGACTGTGTGCGGACGCCGCCATAATCAGGGAGCTGTAATAGATGATGATCCTGAGCTCAATCTGAATCAAAGGCTACGCAATCTCCACTGTACAAGGGTGGATGAAAACAGCGTTACAACTGTATCAGCTGCTCTGAGTTGATCTGCTGGGAGGGAGCAACAACCTCAGTGGGGAGGAATAAAAGATGCATCTGGTCGGATTAAAACTGTGTGTGTTCAATCAACAGCCCCTAATCTGACCGCAGTTAAGTGTGACTGTGTATGTTTGTTAATATTAGCTGTATTTATGAAGACATATTTTCCTCTTTCCAGTGTTTCCTGGGATTTGCTGTCATTAATAGTGATGATCTCGTCTTTTAACAGGTAGCGAAAAACGGTGACAGGCCGCAAAGACGACAAGATACAAGGACGAGCTTTCAAGAAGTCGTTTAAATTTCCAACTGAAGTGAAGGCAGGGAAAAATCCATATTTTATACAGTTTGTTGAAGTGAGACAACCTGCTATGAATCTCCTCTAATAAAATGATCTGTAAAAGGGGGTTCAGGGATGTAACTGAGCACCAAACGCAGCGTGCCATATAAATGATGCATGTGGGATAAAGCATGTAATTTCACATATAAAATCATAATGCGTTAGAGGCGTGCATGCAAATCTATCATTTTTCATTAGGACATCATTATTAGTATAAACCAATAAAAGGTATTTTCATTGTGACTGCATCATCATCGTCATGCACATTAAACCATTTCATGTACATTCAAGGTGAATTCAAGGAATTGCATTATCACAACTCGGCACCAGATAAAGCCCAACAAGCTTCCATTTACCTTCAGATTAATTGATGCTGCAATGTCACCACAACATTACACAAATCACAGTTTTTCTACAGAACCAATCATGGCTCATCATTTCCATGACCTATATACAATATCATTCACTGCTAATGATTGATATTTATACAGCCATTAAAACTGGAGACATCCTTTATAATCAGAGTTTGCAGTCAAACTACATCTATCTCTACCGGCGTTCTTTTCGCCAGTCCATTAAAAACAACTGATTAAGGGTATAACTACATGTAGTTATGGCAGCATCTATACTATGTGGACTAAAGTATTGAGAAATATTGAATTCAAGTGTTTCATCGCTAACTGGGCTATAAAGGAAAAATACAAATGTCATAACATAAGTTTTTATTGCAATAAATATTTATATTTTGTCTTTACAGTCAATTTTGTGTCCATTTTCTTCATTTCTGACAAAATAACCCTCAACTTTAATCTGAGCTTTTATGACCATCTACTGTACGTGATCAGTACCGTATTTTTCGGACTATAAATCGCTCCGGAGTATAAGTCGCATCAGTCAAAAAATGCGTCTTGAAGAAGAAAAAAACATATATAAGTC
>JAPQRQ010000027.1:10985554-11000605 GCA_037367365.1 Apogon talboti | reverse complement strand
GTCGCACCTGAGTATAAGTCGCAGGACCAACCAAACTATGAAAAAAAGTGCGACTTATAGTCCGGAAAATACGGTAAATTAAATATAGGAAAATACCTGCTGTATACTTAAAAAACACTAAATGCAGAGGATAATATTATAATAAATGATGATAAAATACTTAAGAAAGGCTAAATCGAGAGAAAATTCCTTTTTGTAATTGCCACACTGGGTCTTTATGGGTTGATGACCTGGTTTCTTGAACTCTCACTCAGGAAGAAAAATCAGCCTCTAAACTGAAAAGAAATAGTGGTTTGACATTTTTCATTATAATTATTGACAACTGACATGAACATTTTTATCATGATCAATATTAAAATCCACAGGACTACAACTGTCCTACAAGCTGTAGACATACAGTGTTCCAATATTTTTGTCCACATAGTGTGCATCCAATTTTCAGTGGTCCAGAAAAATGATGCAAATTGATTTCATGTTTCTATAGTCCTGCATGGAAACTGCATGGAGTCTCATTGACCAGGTTTACCTTGAACTTCTCCACCAACGACGTCACTTCTCTCCCTTGGTACCGATTTCTCCATGTGATGACCTCTGTATCTGTGACCTGCGTCCACTAACATGATTACACAGAGACACACACATCAACATGCTATGCACAGCCTCGCAGACAGACACAGTCTGGGCGCCATAGAGGTTGACCTGAGGTCGTTTCAGGTGTTCCCATTGAGCGCTTCACCTCTTGATTTTTGTGTTAAATGCATTGTACGGTCTCAGAAGATATAAATGTACCGAGCGCTATAGGATAATGAAAACTCAGTGGATACTCATGACTGATGACCGCAATCACCCCTGCACAATGAAAAATGGAGCATGCTGCGAAACAGAGCAGTATGATGAAAACATCACACTGTGAAATGGCCGGAAATGTGTCATACTGTCATCCAAAAGCAGTGTGAGGATGCTGTCCCTGCGGAGGGCCAAGTCAATCACCTCCTGTTAAAAATGACAGGCAGTGAGACAAAACTAATTACGTCGATGGAGACATATACTGACAGGATGCAGAGAGCACAGCAGACAGATGGATTCCATGAGAACAGGAGGAAGAAGAAAAATTCACAGTTGCAGAGAAGTTTGTGTTGACGGACAGATGGAAAACTGACGCAGGTTAATGGCCAACGGGGACAGTGGACAGGTGAGTAGGTGTATAGATGACCAGACACGCTAAGACAATGAGACAACCAACAGACAGCCATTCAAGGGCAGATAATGCATCACAATTGCGTCAGAAAGAGAAGCGCAACCAGCTGCTGTGACATCTGGAGAGGACTTGGAGAAAGTTGGCTGCTGGTCAGGTCACATGTCCAACCCCGGGTTAACTACTAGCAGCAATAATCAGCTTGGAAAGGAAAGACATACTTAATGAAGGCTAAGCCACTCTTACAGCTTCTCCCAGTAGTCGGTGGTCAGAGGTCATGGGCTTAGCAGCGGGACACCGAAGCAAACAAACTCCACTCAAACACACAGCACACAAGGTATAGCAAAAAATGCAGGTTATTTACATATTCATTGCACTGGAGTGGATAATGTGGAGCAAATGAAAAGGCAAAATGCAAAATTTTTACTCTACTATACAGGAAAAAAAAATAAAAACATGAAGGAGAAAGGGGGCAATGAAAAGAAATACAAGAAGAAGAATACAATTTGAATAGAAATAAAGAAAAAGATATTTCCTGTTGCATCCAAGGGCATGGCAGTGTTCGTGTTCTCAGTCGGCGCCATCTGCTCCAGGAGCATGTCAGTCTGCCAGTGGAGCGGACGGTGCGAGCCTCCGCCAAAACATGCCGTAACACCGACCGCCACAACAACAAACAAACACAGAGTCGCACGCAAAATTCTCACAAACACATGCACCGCGGAGCAGCACATTAATTCAGCTCGGGCGAGTGTCTGCAGCAGAGTTCCAGCTATTAAAAAAGCCGCAATCTCAGTGGGTTGGCACATATTTGTGAGACAGCAAAACGAATTTTCCAGGGGAGAGTAACACGATGATGCGAAATAATTACATTTCTCCAACAGATAAATTAAGGTGATATGGTCTTGCGAGTCGACTACAGGTGTGGCGGCGGCGATGCTGGGCGGCGACCGGCTGAGTCAGGCCCTGGGTGACAGTGCATGAGAGCACCCATGAGGGAAAATGCAAAGTGTTGCAATGTGCTACAGTCAGCTCTGTTACTGTCTTGTCTCGGGGTATATTTCTCTGGATGTGTGTGCTGAGTGTGCATGGATAAGTGTGTGTGTGTGTGTGTGTGTGTGTGTGTGTGTGTGGCTGGGAGCTCAATGGCTGTGGAGGAAAGATAATGAAAACAGCAGTGCATCAGTGTACGTTCTACCTACATGCATATACTCAGTTTCAGACAAATACCTGCTACGAATATACCTGATAAGGTAGAGGGGTGACATAAATACATCAATCTTTTAAAAGGGGGTTAGATACACATTACTTTGACCCACTTATAGCATGACATATACAACAGTTGACCTAGATATCAGCAGACATTCATCTCTTGGTAAAAGGACTGGAGGCATCTGTCTATTATTATAAACAAAATGTCTAGAAGGCAGAGAAATGAATTGCTTGTCCACAGGTTCAATAGATTTGAGCAGATGGACACTCCATCACTTTCTAGACCTTATTGCTGAGTATGGTAAAAAATAAAAAAATAAAAAAACAAACCCTGATCTGTTCACCTCGGAAAGCGAAGACAAAGGTAAAGGATACTATAAAGCTGCAGAGGATACACACATTTGCATTATTTGTACAATTGCAGGTAAATGAGAAATAATGTAATGCTTTTCTTTAACCCATAAAGACCCAAACAGCCACTGGTGACCAAAACCATCTACTGATCTAAACTGTTTAATAACTTCTGAACCTCAAAACCTAATAATACGTTAAAATAATTGGTGTACAGTTTGTCACCTTTCATGGTCATCAGATATGACCCATTTGGATGTTCAGAGGCTCCGTAGTGAATATGGAAACACCAGTACAACCCATGGAGTTGGATCAATGACAGTGGATGGAGACGTTTGTTTTGAGATTCTGTTATTGGTATATTTGCTGAAAAAGTCACTTTTTCTTCAGTTTTCTCTGTTTTTGATATAATAACCCTCAATTTGAATCTGAATTTTTATGAACATCTACATGATCTGTAAATTAAATATAGGAAAATACGGCTTTTCACTGAAAAAACCCCCACAAAATACAGAGGATACTATTATAATGAATGGTGATAAATCACCATTTAAAAGGTTAAGTATAGAGAAAAATTAATTTGGAAAGTGCCATAAAAGTAGCTCTGGGTCGTTATGGGTTAATGAGGTGACTACTGAATAAGACAGTGAAATCTGAAGAAAATGTACATGCAAAAAGAAGCTCTGTTTCTATTTTTGAAAACACTGTTTTATTTTATTTAAATGAGAAACCAAATGATCAGATTTAAGATAAACTAAAATGTTTCTCGCTTTGGTACTGGCTTTTCCCAGCCACACAATCCATCTCTAGGCTCAGGTCTCACCCTTCTACCACAGAGCCCTATCCTCTCTATTAGATGAGTAGCAGAGCATAGACAAATTGTCTGTAAAGATTTATTACAGAGGAAAGCGCCATGTTCACAAGTGGCCAAAAGCCCACATGATTCATAGCACGTAATGTGCGGTTGCTGGTCCTGTTGTAGTTGGCTGTAGTGTTTCTCTCTATATGTGCCACTATACAGTATCTTCATTTTTCCTGTTTGATCAGTGCCAGACATTTAGCTCAATATAATAAGACACAGAAATGCTTCTCACTACGGTTACCTTGACAACAGAAAAGTAAGAAGTTAAAGTAAATGTAAATGTAGCTGCCAAGAGAAACTACACAATAAGACGGTGTTTATTTATTATTCATTTGCTTTAACGGTTTGAGTATAGCAGTGGTTGTTATTATAATAGTTTGTGCCTCATTTATGCAAATGCACCTCAGAGTAATTGAGGAATTATTCACCCCGACAAAACAGAAATGTACGATAAATGCAAAATATCTGAAATTAAAGTTGTCAGACAAATGCAGGTGATTAAAAATACTTAATGGCTACTTGTAATCGGTAACTAATACACACAGGTGTTTGTTTTGATGATATATACAGTTGAAAAAGTAGTTTCTGTGTATATAATGTATTTCAATGTAATCAGTTTTGACTTATAAACACTGGTTTATAAAATCGGTAGTTTTTAATGTCTATTTTAAAGTCATTCTTTTCAGTCCTCATGGCCCATGGCTCATTTTGATCACCTTTACAAAAGAGAAAACTTAGAAAAATGCTGGATATACTACAAGTATGCTGTATGAAGGTAGGAAATAGATTCAACCATAAATTCAACATGTAAGAACAGTTCTTCCATTTTTCAGGTGAACACTTGTCATCTGCTATGGAAGTAAAAAAATTTAATCTTGACTTAATCGCCTGCTGATTCCAAATCTGAAATCAGAATTAACCCATAAAAACCCAGTGCTACTTTTGTGGCAGTTGCCAAATTATTTTTTCTCTATGTTTATCCTTTCTTACGTAATTTATCACCATTTTTTATAATATTATCCTCTGTATTTTGCTTTTTTTTTGGCTGAAAATCAAGTATTTTCCTGTATTTAATTTGCTGATCACATTGACATTCATAAAAGTGAAGAAAAAATGACTTTTTCAGCAAAGATATCAATAACTGAATGTAAAAACAAGTGTGTCCATCTACTGTCATTGATCCAACGCCGTGGGTTTTACTGGTGAATCAATGTTGTGGAAGATGATGGTGTTTCCACGCTAACTATGGAGCCTCTGAATGTCTAAATGGTTCATATCTGATGACCATGAAAAGATGACAAACTGTATTTTACACCAATTATTTACATGTATTGATAGGATTAGTGGATCAACAGGTATTAAACACTATACAGTAGATGGTAGTGGTCGCTGGTGGCTGTTTGGGTCTTTATGGGTTAAGTAAAGCTGTGACACTTCAGAAATGTAATGCTGGGTCTCAGGATGATATTAAAATAAATCCACAAGCTGCTGCCCAGAGACGTCAACGCTAAACCTCCATGTTTTTCTTATGCCACTCATGCTGATGCAGAATTCCCCGCATGTGTTTCACTATTTCACTCTGTAAATGTGAGAGATAGAGGCCGACAATCTGAAAGGCTCTCATTCCTCCTCTGGTCAGCTGATGGCTCTGACCCTGGACCCCTTTCGCCCATAACCACTCCATAGATCTTCCACTGAAACCCAGAGAAAAGTCCATAGCAATATATTTCCCCTCTCATATCTATCCCCTACAATCACTAACGATCTCCTTCTCCCTTCAGGCTGCAAATTATCGGGAAACGCCAACGACTAGCTGAGCGGTAATTTGTGGAGCAGCGGACCCTCATCCCCTTGACCTTCTCTGCTTCTTACCATCTGAGACAGCCAGCCTCTCTCCCATCAATTCTACTATTTAATTTTTTTCCCCACTGGTGAATGTCATCCCCTTTCTTTATTTTTTCTCTCACTTTTCCTTAACCTTTCTTTTTTTTTCCCCAACCCCCTCTCTCTCTCGCTCTGCAGACTGGCTCTTCTTCTTCTTCTTCTTCTTCTTCTTCTTCTTCTTCTTCTTCTTCTTCTTCTCCTCGTGTAATGATTTACACACTGCCTCCACAAAAAATAAAAGAGAGAGCGAGCGAAAAAGCGGATCTTAAATAACGACATAAATGTTTTAGCACGACCGAATTGATTGATAATTCAGAGGAAGGGCTGGCATCTGTAGGAGTGCAGAAAAAAAAAAAAAGAAACACATGAGGTTTATGTGTGTATCTGCTTCCCTCTGTGTATCAAGTCTCTATCTGGCCACACAGCTGTCAAACTCATGCTGAATTATCAATCCGCAAGCCAGCTTTCCAGCAAAATCAATTTAAAAGGAATCCACTGCAGCAGAGGTAGCCATGGTGCGAAGGTACATTCCTGTGGGAGATGTGGCGAATGTGATCACAAATATGCTGAATGCACATTTGTAAGAACAGAAAGAAGGATGAAATATGTGCAGATGGCAACCATGATCGAATTTACGCTTTAGTTTTGTGCTGGTGCTGAAAAAGAAGAGAGAGAGAAAAAAAGGCGACACAATGTCATCTTTTGAGTCAATGCTGCAACCTTAAAAGGAGGAAGAAGAGGAGGAGGAGTGTTATAAGAATGAGTCAAGTTGTTACACACATAAGTGGGTGCGAGTGAGCTTTTCACTGTGACGCCCACATCATCAACGAGAAGACCCGGAGTGGGCTGAATGCTCTGTGTGGCAGACGCCAGTGATTGATCTGTCTCTTTAGAAACTGAGAATAGGCTGCAGGATGAAAATAGCTTCGATTTCAATACAGGCAGCACAAACGCATCCAACTATCATACTGTAACGACACCACAGACGTTCAGTTTGACAGGTAATGTCGCAGCGGCTGCACCTGTGTCACACGGCGTAAACAAGACCAAATTTACCCAGATCAGTTTTTTTACTGTCTTTGTCTGGCAGGGACACACACACACACACATACACACACACACATACACATACACATAGACATACACAAACACACACACATACACAAACACACACACACACACACACACACACACACACATACTCACATACTTCTGAAAATCCAACTCCATGTGATTATTTTGGGTTTTCCGGCTCTTGAGCCCCAGCTATGACACACCAACCACCCTCATTAGGCCACATTGTTGCTTCTTTCCATAAAACCAGTGACTTTTACCATTTATAGTCAGCAACAGCCCATTATCAGCCTGAAACAGTAGGTTTCAATGTAGGGTGGAGGTGGTTTTTATTTGATTATTATTATTATTTGATTAAAAATGATGCATTTGCTACATTTCATATGTTTCTCTTTTTTTCTTTGTTTGTTTTTTGTTTGGTTTTTTTTCTGTCCGTGTGTATGTCTGTTGTCTTGGGTCCTGTCATTGTGAGTTGATGATATTGTCTTGTTTTGTAAGTATGTAACTGTATCTTTGTTCTTTAAAAATCAAAAATAAAATATATATTAACAAAAATATATGCATTTGATTAGAATTTTGTGTCTATATTGTAATTACATATAATTTGATTACATTATTTATAGGAAATAGCTCAAACAAACATAAAGCAAGTCTGTTATTGTATAATTCTACCATGGCAAATAACATAAATAAAGCAATTCACCAGAGGCCTGACCAGAAAATAATGTTATAAGTCCTAGTAAAGACCATAACAAATCCAGCCTTATATCATTTTAAGATACTGGGACTTGACACAGATTTTACTGTGAAAATGAGCAGTCCAGACAAACCAAGTCAATAAGTTATGACTTTTGAGCTACTCATAATAAATGCATCACATTTCCCAAAGTTGTTCTACGGTACAATATGTCTTTAACTAATGTCTAATGGCTTTAAATAATGTAAAAGAAAGACCTACAGTTGCATATTGGTAAAATTATACCTTGCATAAATGTTTTAAATAAAGTAGTTAGTGCTTCAAAGCCTTTTATCTCTGTGTATCTCCTCACTGAAGCACATTAGTATTATTTTTCTACAAGAAATAAATGGGTTCTAATGTATAAATTATTACACACCTATATTTCAAATGCCGATTGTTCATGTATGACAAGGTGTAACATGAAAACGATTATATCAATGGAAAAAGCTGAAATTTTGTGATGTAATTGTGATGAAACTATGTGTAATGTTAACCAGGATAACTACCTTATTTTCTTTAAAGATGATGCAAATCAGAGTTTGTCATTTGTAAAAATTTTCTGAATTCTGGTGATTTCTGGAGGATTTACCCTGAGATGCACAGATATATCAGCTAAAAACCTCTATCAACTAATATTGGTATTAATGGCTGAAATTGGCTTTTGGGACAATGTTTAAAAGACAGTGTTTGACATGTTTTATGACTATGTTTGTTTTGTGCGTGACTACTTTGCTAATGTCATTGATTATTTAAATATTTGGATGTTCATTACAGTTAATCCTACTGTCTTATGGTTGAACTGTTGTTAAAAGCAATAACAATGTTAACTATATTTAGATGCATGTCTGTTTAATTAATGTAAGCCTTGAGTGCTCGCCCATAAAACATTCATTCTATACAAAATACTTTTCTGGGGGTCATGAGGGAATTTTTCTCCACTAAGTGAAATGATTTTTGTCCTTACTTGCATTGATCGTGGTTATGTCCACACACTCAGGGGGATGTTGTGAGTTTTTTGTCTTTAACTGTATGCTAATTAGTGAGTTCAATCATGAGTTTAATGTCCTAAAAGTGACCTGTCACTGTCAGTCGATATCAAGACACCTACATATTGTATATCAATGGCAGATGTATCCAGTTCCCTATCCGGTTCTGTTCGAGTGGCTCTGTTCAGCTTGAGCAGTGTTTATTATGATGAACATCCTGGTGTCTTTATAGAGCCTTGTCACGTCTCATTAACCCATAAAGACCCAAACAGCCACGGCAACCACAATCATCTACCGATCTAAACTGTTAAACAACTTCTGATCCACTAATCCTATCAATACATAGAAATAATTGGTGTAAAATACAGTTTGTCATCTTTTTATGGTCATCAGATATGACCCATTTCCATAGTGAACATGGAAACACCGTCATCTTCTACAACATTGATTCACCAGTAAAACCCATGGAGTTGGGTCAATGACAGTGGATGGAGACACTTAGTTTATGTTCAGTTAATGATATATTTGCTGAAAAAGTCACTTTTCCTTCAGTTTTCTAAGTTTTTGACATAATAACCCTCACCTTTAATCTGAGCTTTTATGAACATCTACATGATAAGCGAATTAAATATAGGAAAATACCAGATTTTTGCTGGAAAAATGAAAAATACAGAGGATAATTTTATAATAAATGATGAAAAAATCAATTAAAAGTTAAATATTGAGGAAAAAAAATCATTTGGGCTCTGACACAAAAGAAGCCCTGGGTCTTTATGGGTTAAAGTGAGATGTCCAGATTAATTGGGTTATTGAGTTTCCTCCACCATGACCATGTTTAGCTTCTGTGTTTTGTCACAGGTTGTTTCATAAATGCGTACAGCTGAATTTGTCATCACTCAAAGAATACAAGGGAATAAATACCAACAAAACAACATAAATAGCTACAAAATAATGTGTTAGCAGTAGCAACAACAAAATGCCAAATTATTATTAGGTATCATATTGGCCCAAAATGTCACAATTGCTTTTCCTTTTCTCTCAAAAATTGTAGATAAACCTCCTCAATCCCCATTTGCTGCAGGTGTCTAACATACAACACCCAGAGGAGACAGTGGAGACATCCTCTGGGTAGATGACACTGAACAGAGCCGTCATGATGTGGGCTACGTCTGCAGGTTAATTGCTGGTCCGGTTAAGCCTCCTCTGACCAGCTGTGATGTAGGCCATTGATCCCTCCAGCTGGACGATGCCACGTGACGCCAGCGTCTGGGATCTGGGCCGTGTCAAAGGTCACAGGCCTCCGTCATGGCTGTTTCACTTCTCAGCATAAAGACTATGGAAGGGGTCGTACTTTAAGTTAAATGTGTAAAAACCTGTGGTGAACTCAGGTTTCTACAAAGGTCAGGTCAGAAAAACAGGAACATTTTTATTTTATTTTAGCTTTATTTAAACAGCAAGTCCCACTGAGATGAGAAATCTCTTTTTCAAGGGAGACCTGGCCAAGGTAACAGCCACACAGTCAAATCTACTGTATATAAAATACATGCATGAGGCACAACGAACAATAAAACAGAAGAACAATTATTCAACCATAAAGGCCTGAAGAAAAACAATGACATTCCTCCTTCCCTACATTCTCCGTGATACCTTTAAAACCCTTAACCGAGATGAATGTTTGTAGTTTAAGAGCTTTTTGAAGATTATTCCCTGACCATGGTGCATGGTAGGAAAATACAGATTTCCAAAGTCTGTCAGAACTTGGGGAACAGTTAAAAGAAACCACTTGGAGGCATGTAGATGCATCTATGGTAACCATGGTAACATAGTAACTAGTAGAGCTAAAAGAAAGAAGAGTGCTGAGGTACTCTGGGAGTTTACCCAGCAGATGAACATAGATGAACATAAAACAGTGTTAGTTAATGATGTCCAACCCACTAAATCATAGAGAATGCAGTGGTGAGTGAGGGATTTTGCATTTGAAATGAAACATAAAGAAGCATGATATAAAAGAAGCATTCAGGTACTTTAACCCATAAAGACCCAAACATTCACTGTTGACCAAAACCATCTACTGATGTAACTGTTTAATACCTGTTGATCCACCAATCTTAACAATACATGTAAATAATTGTTGTAAAATACAGTTTGTCATCTTTTCATGGTCATCAGATATGACCCATTTGGACGTTCAGAGGCTCCGTAGTTACCGTGGGAACTCTGTCATCTTCTATAACATTGATTCACCAGTAAAACCCATGAAGTTTTAATAAATGGCAGTGGATGGACACACTTGGATTATGTTCAGTTAATGATATATTTGCTGGAAAAAGTCACTTATTCTTCAGTTTTACCAGTTTTGATATAATAATTTTTTTATTTACTCTGAGCTTTAATGAACATTTAAATTCAGTATAGGCGATTCAATATAAGAAAAGAAATAATTTACAATGAAACGTGTAAAACACAGAGGGTAATGTTATAATAAATGGTGATAAATCAATTAAGAAAGGTTAAATAGAGTTAAAAATTCATTTGGGAGCTGACATAAAATTAGCCCTGGGTCTTTATGGGTTAATATCCAAATACACTGTTTGTTGAAGAGTCTTGTGCGTAAAACTATATGTATGTACAGTATGTACAAGGGCTCAGGGGTTGTTTTTTTTTCAATTCTTATCGATGTGAAGATTTGGTTCTGGTGCATGGTTACAGAAAAGAAGTACTTATTGTTCCATTCCACCTCTCTAGAGAATTTCAGTGGAGAACTACTAGTGAAAAACATAATTTCAAGAGTTTTCATACTGCCTGAACATGAAATATAAATAATAAAGTCTAAAAGAGAAAAACATATGAGTTAATACTTTGTAAAACCCTTTAGGTGATTTCATTCTACAAGAAAGATTAGGGAAGAGAGAGATTAAAAGAGTGTTAATAACATATCTCAAGAAGTGCTAAGAAACACTGGTATTAAAAAATAAATAAATAAATAAATAAATCTAAAAAACACGACCTGTACATCATTGTCAGTTTTGCATCGTGACTGTGGGTAAATGCCATCACGCTCACAGTACATACAGTAAGGACGGATGAAACTGGGGGTGGATTAAGTCATGTTGAACGATTTGTCATCATGTGCAAACAAAAAAAAAAACAAAAAAAACACACCACTACAAATGTGTGGAGTCAAATGCCGTAGCGTTTTCACTGAAGTTTTGAAATAATGATATCAATGGGTAGAAGTTTTCCGCCTGTTTGTTCTGCCTCCAGCTGTATGTGATGCTCAGATAAAAGGTGATGGCGTTCACTCGACTGCGTCTCCGAGGATCAACAGTGCGCAACCCACTCACACATGAGCTGATGAGGAGAGTCTTTTACTAATAATACACAGCTGTCCTCGAAAATTTGGGTGGACACAGCCTCGGGGTAGGAGAGGGAAAAACAGAGAGAGAGGGAATAGCTGTCAGTCTGAGAAGATTATAACTAACATTATTTTTTTTTCTTTAACTCTTCCCACCTCTCTTGGGGAAAACCTTTCTTTTTCTGGATGTAAACATAGACTCATGAATAAACACAAGGCCGGTGCATGTGAATATGAAAACACATGGCTCCGGCTCGAATAAACGGAAATGCCTCCGCTGCAGAAAGCCGGGGCTGGATTTTGTAGTGGGAGTTTTCTTGTCCGCGCTGTGGTTTGGTTCTGTTCTCGTTCCAAGGTCTGCAGTGGTGCTGTACAGGTTTATTGATGACATTTAGTCGATGTTTAATGGATTCAGTTGTATCAAATTTTGCTCACCGTGCATATGGCATCATGTTGGATCAGCTCTCTCTGTGGTTTGTATCGATGGGCTCTGCCTACAAGGCCATTCCTTTATACTGTAACTCTGTGCTGTGAATTCTCGCCTTAGCAACTGAAAGCTTCTTGTGATCTTGGAAAATAATGCCTTTCAAATTGTTAAACGTACGCAACTGATGAGAAAGATTTTAATCACAACCTGAGATGAAATCGCATCACTGAATGAGGATGGAACTGGAGGGAATGAGCTGCCCAATAACAGACTGTTTTAGTGACAGTTCTGTTTCATGTCTATTGCAAACAAAGTGTAAGATTGTAAGAAATGTACTTTTCCTGCACTGAGGAAAACAGCAGTGTCAAATAGCCTGTCAGTGTGGAAGAGGAGACCTGTGAAGTCCAACCCTCAGTATTGATTTATGTGAGGATCTGGGTTAACAACATGCATCTAGGGTGCCTCAGTATGTGCCAGAGTTCCTCGCTGTTCCAATCACAGACTTCACTTTTTGTTTTGAGTGCAATTCCAAAACAGCTTTCCACAGATGGTTCCACAGAATATATCACAGGGAGGGTTCAGGTTTAAGTGACACACAACCAGGTAAAGAAAAAATAAGTAAGAAGTAAAGATAGAGTCATTCTGTTAGATTGAGCCATAGGTTTAACCCATAAAGAGCTGGTGTTATTTTTGTGACAGTCCCCAAATTAATTTTTCCTCTATATTTACCCTTTCTTAAGTGATTTATCGGCATTTATTGAAATATTATTGTCAGCATTTTGCATTTTTTTCAGTGTAAATCATATATTTTCCTATATTTAATTCACTCATCAAGCAGATGTTCATTAAAGCTTAGAGTGATTATTATATCAGAAACAGAGAAACTGAAGAAAAAGTTTCTTTCCTATCCACTGTCATTGATCCAACTCCATGGGTTTTACTGGTGAATCAATGATATAGAAGATGACGGTGTTTCCATGGTAACTATGGAGCCTCTGAACGCTCAAATGGATCATATCTGATGACCATGAAAAGATGACAAACTGTATTTTACACCAATTATTTACATGTATTTATAGAATTAATGGATCATGTGCATTAAAGTCAGTGTGAAAATTCAATTCAATTAAAATTAAAGAGGGCAGGGCAATGCAATAGAAACATCATGTAGTGTAGAATCACATCATTAAGTGTTAAGTGCCTCCATAAGGATGAAACTAGAGCTGTACAATAAAATGACAGCTATCGTGATACAATTTCATATTGCAATAAAGCTAATTATTGCAACCCCCCCAAAAAAAAGAATTAGTGGATCAACAGGTATTAAATATTTTAGATCAGTAGATGCTTTGGTTACCAATGACTGTTTTGGTCTTTATGGGTTAAAAAAAAAAACAGCAGATGTACAAGTAAAGACACCACATATGATTCAGAGTAAATTGTTCCAAGTGAACATTCCTCTTCAACCAGTGAGTGCATCTTATTATTGACTTCAGAAAGTACTTTTACAGAACAAATGTCAGTCTGCAGCTTTTGTCCATTCACATCCAAGCACACCACTGTTCTCTCCTTCTGCGTGATCACATGGGCAGGGGTCACAGCCATTACATTCAGGTGTTCACAAAAACAACCGCACTCGAACAGGCTCTCAGGTCTGGTCCCAGATGAACTCCGGTGGGGTTTGTTTGCGTTTCAACCCACTACGGACGCATCACACAAATTTGATCTCAGTGGATGGAGTTTGCATTTGGTAGAGTCTGATCTGTATTAGCTTGTGTAAGCGACAGCAGCAACTAACAATAGAATGAATCAAGGTCATTGTTTCTTCAAGAGACAGAAACAGATAGAACACAATATGGACAAAAGTAATGCAATGAATTCATGTGTTTCTTTGCTAACAGGGGCTGGGCTTCAACATCATACTGATAAATGTTATGTTATCACAGGGTTCCTACAGGTTTCTGCAAGTTAAATTTAAGATTTTTTAAGACTACTTAGAACTGAATTTAATGCCCATTTCACAGCCATACTGGCAAAAATTCATGACTCCTAGAATTTAGGAAAATCTATTTATTTACTCCAAGTCATTTCTCACCAGAGGACTGCAAAGTTAGCGATAATTGGTTCCTATTTCAATATGGGTGGAACTGAGTCGACTACCGTTACTGTCTTTGCAGCTTGGACATTTAAAAGACACATTTAAACACAATACAGTGAACAAGTTTATGGCAACATAATATAAGACCTACCACATCAAATTAAATAGCCTTAAAAGACTTTTTTGTGGTATTAAATGCAGATTTGTAAATTCAAGACTTTTAAGGCCCCATGGGAAGCCTGTATTAATTTATATCGCAATGAATCATTTTATTGCAATGATTTCTGTTATTTTGTCTCAAGCTGATTTTGTTTACATTGTCATCAGTGCTTACAAATTGCTTCAGTATTGCTTTAGTTGCATGTTCTCCCCGTGTCTGTGTGGGTTTCCTCTGGATACTCCGGCTTCCTCCCGCTGTCCAAATATATGCAAGGTAATAGGTTAACTGGTCTAAATCGCCCTGAGGTGTGAATGTGAGAGTAAATGATTTATTTGTCTGTATATTTGAGCCCTGTGATGAACCCCATTTGTAGCTGGGATAGTCTCCAGCACCATCATCACCCTCCAAAGGATTAAGTGGTTTGGAAAACGAATAAAGGAATACATGTTCTACTTCTAGATTTCTGAAATAGTTTTCATGTTCTTATCATTAATAACCACTTCAAACCACAAGTATCCATCTGGCTTCTTCATCTGTCTCTTTCTTGGATAAAAAAAAGACCTTTTAACTTGACAGAAATATTGATTTGACATTTATTATGAGAAATATTGACAACACGAACATTTTATCATGGCATGTGAACCAGAGGTTGCAATACATATCAAATCTTAAGTAAGCTTACTCAAGCTTCTGTTGCAACATCCGGTGCAG
>JAPQRQ010000027.1:10964386-10976632 GCA_037367365.1 Apogon talboti | reverse complement strand
AATTTTCCACCAACATCTTGTATCAATGATGGGGCAGTTGGACTGCAGAAGTCCTCTCTATCTCTATCTATCTTGTTTTTAACCAACTGCTGTCAGACTGATAAACACACACAAGTGTCAGAAATAAACAGTGCAATATATGGAGGGATCTCAACCACATTGTGCCATATTGACTGACTTGAGCTATATTCAGTGCAATACTTTTAAACATCGGTTTAATACTGTTTTTTTATACTTTTATCACAGATTTTATAATGTGCATTATTTATTTATGGATTTTTATATATTTTGACACGGACTATTTTATTGTGTCTATAAGTGTTTTATCCGTGTGTGTTTTTTTTAGAGACCAATGCATTGTCATTTCGTTTTTTTTACATTACATCTATGATGGAAATGTTTAAATGACAAATAAAGAATCTGAATCACATCATAAACATTCTAAATGGAGCTCTAGTCTGGACTCTGTGAGTGTGATGAATCCTATATTTTCATCTTAATGGAAAAACCTGGTCACTCAGTAATTCAGGTTCAACTGACCTCATTTTATGGACACAGACATTACTGAAGCATAGACCTGACTGAACTGAAGACACCCCAGATTACAACACTGCCCCCACAGGCTTGTACTGTAGGCACTAGGCATGATGGGTAATCTCTGGAAAACAGTTAATCTGGACTCATCAGACCACATGACCTTTATTCATTCAAACACAGTCCGATCTTTATTCTCTCTATCTAATTGATGTTCGTTGGAGAAATGAGAAGCTACTCATTGTATCAGTTGCAGTTAAACAACTTGTTGGGACTGAAATTTAATTAATCGCTGCAGTAATTATCCAGTGGAAGGATCTGAACTATTTGCTGACTTGAAGCAAGAGTAGATCAATTGGCTGAATATATCAAAAGCATTAAAATGCAGATCACATATTGCACAGTCATTTAAGAGATTTCCATAGTTAAGTCAATGTGACATTACGTTTCTTTAAATTGTAGCGGTGGTGCCCAATTAAACTCCAAAGCTATAAAAATTGCAGTACTTAATTTTGCATGCATTTCATGTTTTGATTTTTCAATCTCCAGTTAAATAAACCATTTAAAAGTTCCCATCCAGATATAAGACATGAAAATGCTCCTTTCTGAATGAAAAAAGTCTGACATGTTTTTTCCACAAAAAAGACATCTTTTCATCTTGTCTCATTAAAAAAACCCAAATTTAACTAAAAAATGCACAAATTGTTCATTTCAGATGTTTATCTGAAATCCTAAAAGTGAATTTTCGACATATTTCCAATGAAGGCTTCATGTTTCACATTGTAGTGAAGTTGCATACTACATTACACAGCTTAAACTGAGATTTTCTGTGGAAACAGCAACAGAAAAACAGAGAGACCTTCCCCCATCAGCAGGTGGATGTGAAAACACTTTCAAACTCTGCACAGACTTCATCTAGCAAAAACTCCAACAGCACATCGAAGGAACATAAAAAAGTGTTTATGGAGGAAGAGGGGTCTGACGTGACAAGTAATTCCTACTCTGTATTCACTGAGCTACTTAAACTGCATTTAAATCAATTTTTATACTTGAATGTTTTTTCCCCAGAGCTCAGAAAAAAGCACAAAGGAAATCACCGTACATTAATCAGTTACTTAAAAGTGACTGCTAAGCTAAGCTAAGGTAAGGGATAAGATAAGATAAGATAAGGTAAGGTAAGATAAGACAAGACAAGACAAGGTAAGATAAGATGCTTGAAGGTGACTGCTAAGATAAGGTAAGATAAGATAAGGTAAGATAAGGCAAGATAAGATAAGATATACTTTATTGATGCCTCAAGGGGGGAAATTAAAATGTACAGCAGCACAAGAAAAGAGGCATCATATACAATAAATAAATAAAGAGAAGATAGAAGTACAAAAATTTGTTCAAGTGACTAAAAATGGCACAAATAGTAATAATAATAATAATAATAATAATAATGATAATACATAAGTAACAAGGGTGCAGCAGGTGCCACTGACAAAAAGTGTGCAAGTGAGTGACATGACATTGACAGACTGTTTAGAACAGGATGTAATTCAAGTCATGCTGCTGTTGTACAGTCTGATGGCGGTTTGAACAAAGGAGCGTCTGAAACGCTCAGTCCTGCACCTGGACAGGATAATCCACTGGCTGAATGAGCTGCCCATCAGCCTCAGCTCATCGTGCAGAGGACAAGAAGGATTGTCCACATTTGCATAGATTTTGTCCTTCACCCTCCTCTCAGCCACCATCCAGACTGTCCATGTCCAGTCCCACCGCAGAACGGGCTTTCCTCGCTAGTTTGTTGAGCCTGTTGCCCTCACCAGTCCTAACGCTGCCCCACCAGCACACTACAGCAGAGAATAGTGCACCAGCCAACTACATATGATAAAATAGGACCAATGTCCCTGTATCTCACCTGCATGTTCTATCAAGAATCAATAACAAGTTGAATTTGCGAGGTTGTCAGGTTCTACCACTATGTTGTTGTCCTGTGGTCTTGATTCAGAAGATTAATCTCCCAATAGAAGTGGGTGGTACTTTCCAATTAAAGAAGCAATTAAATGAAAGTCCATATATGACTTCAATCAGTGCTCAATAGTAACTGTATTAACCATTTCCATGTTATATAAGCCATCAAATATATGGCCCATTATAAGTAAAGGTAAATTTGTAATAATTCAAAAATTTCTAAAAAAGCAAAAATCTAAATTTCTCACTCAAGGTCGAAGGTCATGGACCCAAATGAAAGTCCATATATGACTGTGATCAGTGATCAGTAGTAACTACATTGGTATCTCTAACTATTTTTGTGTTATAAGCCATCAAAATATTAAGATTCTTTAGTTTGTCAGTATATAGACATGCACCACACACTGAAATTAACCTTCTACTTTTAACTCATCACTAGAACATGCAGACACCACACACACTCCAGACTAGGAGCAGTGGGCTTGCCATACCAAACGCCTGGGGAGCAGATGCAGGGGCTAAGTGCCTGGCTCAAGGGCACATCAACCAACAACTTTTTTTTTTCTACAACCCTGTGGTCACAAGCCGACTCTCCAGCCTTCTAGGCCACAGATGGCCCCGTTATAAGTAAAGGGAAATTTTTAATATTTAAAAAATTCATAAAAAATGCAAAAACCACTCATAGTTTCTCAAAACTATGAGCATATTTTGTAGACATTGTCTGAGGGAAGCTACATATAAAATTTTAAATGAATCCGGTCAATAGTTTTGACAGAGAAGATGTTTGAAGAAATTGCTACGGAAGATGACAAAGACAACGACAAAGACGACAATGAAGACAAGGAAGACGATGTCGATAATGACGACAAAGACAAAGACGATGACCACAAAGACAATGACGAAAACAATGACAAAGACGAAAACGATGACAAAGACAACGACGAAGACAAATACGAAGACAAAGATGATGAAGACGACCACAAAGATGAAGACAACAAAGACTAAGATGACAAAGACAATGACAAAGAAGACAAATGTCCTATTGGCCGGTGAGCTAAAAAAGGCTGTGAAAGTGAAAGCATGATTGGCTGTTCTTATGTCTCTGAGCGATACGTAGCATTATGATGGTAAATATTCTATGTGTGAGTAACCATTCACACCAGCTCATGTACTGTACAAACCGTTGTCAGAAAGTTTTAGACATCAGAGGTTAAAGTCAAGCTCTGACAGGGTACTTCAACAGACACATATTCTCCTCAAGATTCATATTTCATGTTCAAGCTACAAAACTTTTCTCTTGCTAACAGACAGACCTCTTTGAGGTTAGCACGGAAAAAAAAAAAAAAGAATTCAAGTGAGAAGTTCAGTCTTCTGAGAACAGAGGGTTTTATACGGTGATTGATTTTAAAGTAGGTAGAAAGATAGTGCATCTGAAACAAACCCCTACTGGGAATCAAGAATCTGCTGTTATTTATACATCTGAAATGATAACTCATGTTCCTTTCCTGGAAAATCTTAATATTGTTCAAATATTAATTTTACTTCAAACCTGTAGCACAAGACTGGCTCCGACAGGTTCTCTCTTCAGGACTTCTTCTGTGAATACTTCTATGTAATGAATAATTACGCTGTAATATATTCTTGAATTTAATTTCACAGAATTACACGGCTTGAGAAGCATCCAACATGCCACTAGCTAATCGTAAACATGACCTGAACAGTAATTGATAAATAAATTGCATCATTATCACTTGAGAATGATGTTCAGGTAAACCCAGTGTCTATTATAAAGGCCTTGTATAAATATGCCACTGTAATCTTTGCTGCCAAAACCAATTTGCACACCTCATTACACTGTGCCTGTGAAAATATTTGCAAACATCTTAAGACAATAACCCAGAATGATTTATGAGGCTAAAAGAATGAGAGTTAATCCATTGTTTACTATTGTTTGAAGTTAATGTATTGGAGCAGAAAGCTTAAAGGACATGAATAATGAGCAAAGGGAGAGCTATATAATGTTATGTAGCTAAAAAACAAAGCAGAAGGAGGGTGGAAGTGTTCAGTCAGTGGGGGGAAAGTGGGACTGATTATACAGGGCCTCGATAGGTGAAAACCCTCAAAAAGACCGGAATGAATGTTTCTGTTTACAATGGTTTCTTTTTTTATTTAGAAGTAATTGATATTATAACTAATTTAAGAACAAATCAGTAGAGAGACTGAACTTTGCATCCAATTAAGTAAGAAATTAAATAAGAGACCGTCTATTGTGATTTACAAAAGGCCCAGAATGGTTGTAATATTGATGTATTTGGTAAGTCGTCTATGTTGACAATGACAGATACCTCAAATACACACGGAGAAAATAATGTCTTATGCATAATACTCCAAACAAACCTCATATAAATAGTAATTGTAGGCTATACTGTTGAGAAAGGAGGACTGAAATGTGTTGAGACTCCAAACACAGATTATTTGTACTTGTTTAACCCTTATGCCCTCCTCAAATGCACTATTTACAACAATTCTGAAAATGGTTGAATGTAGTTTTGAGCAGGGCAGAAGTCGTTTAAGAGATCGATGAAAACGTATAATAATTTTATAGCTGTTTTTTTTGTGTGTGCGTGTGTGTGTGTGTGTGTGTACACTTTTGCCACGAAGGTAACCAGAGGGTGCAAAATGCATCATGGGAGTTTAAAACACACACACAGTTTATGTCTCGGTTTCAGACTTGTCCCACTTAATGGTGACTCACTAAACCTCAGTCCCGCACGACCCAACCTAAAAAAATCCAGAAAAAACCTTGATCAATTTAATTCTAACAAAACACTCTCCATAAATATCCATATTTGCGAAGGACATCGGTGATCATTGTGTTGACGCAACAGTTTGGAACACAAAGATACCCAAAATAAATCATGTGTCATCATGAAGCGTGACATGACACACTTCTCAGAGTCTGGTTTTGTACAATTTTGACTGAGATAAAATGAGTGTTATCGCTGATGTTGATGTTTTAGATGACAGGGAGGCTGAAACATGGTTATTTTATAGAAGGTATTTGTAAATTGGGTATTGATCATGTTGTAAATTTCTACTTTTATCTGTAGTATTTAATTGTATGTTTGATTGTGTGTTGATTGTAACTGACATGTAACTTCTGCTGAATTTTAATCTTGATGAAACTTTTCCTTATACGTAAATACATTTCAGTCATAGTCTTTGTGTTTTTTGGTTTTTTTTAAGCCAAAGTGCCTTCTACAAGATTCACATTGAAATGCTTCCAGGATTAAAATGGTCGAACATTGAGTCACTATTAATAAAAAATTCAGTCCAAGTGTTAGTTCACTATAATTTTCATTATGCAGTATTAGGTTAAAAATTGTAAAAATTGTCTGACTTAATGAGAGAATGAGTTTTACTGAGCATGAATGTTTGTCCTGCTTCAAAACACTGTCTGCACATTACAATACATTCACTTTGCAGATTCCTTCTAGTAAACAATTTATAAATCTATTAAATAAATGTAAATGTAATATACCTATGTATGTAGCCAGCCAGCACTTTTGTTACTATTTTTTCAATTCATTTCAAACTATGTAAGATTTAGCCCATTTAAAACATAAAGACCCAGTGCTACTTTAGTGTCAGTTCCCAAATTAATATTAACCTTTCTTAAGTGATTTATCACCATTTATCATTATTTTATCCTCTGTATTTTGCGTTTCTTCAGTGAAAATAATGTATTTTCCTATATTTAATTCACTGACAATGCAGATGTTCATAAAAGCTCACAGTAAAATTGAGGTTTATTGTATCAGAACCAGAAAACTGAAGAAAAAAATGACTTTTTCAGTAAATTATAACATTAACTGAACGTAAACCTAGAGTTCCCATCCACTGTCATTGATCCAACTCCATGGGTTTTACTGGTGAATCAATGTTGTCGAAGATGACAGTGTTTCCACGTTCACTACGGAGCCTCTGAACGTCCAAATGGGTCATATCTGATGACCATGAAAAGATATATATGATATAAGATATATATTAATAGGTTTAGTGGTTCAGGCGTTATTAAACATTTTAGATTGGTAGATGTTGTGGTCACTGGCAGCTGTTTGGGTCTTTATGGGTTAACTTATGCTATCATACAACTACAGTATGTGTAACTCATTATTACTATAAAATATCCACCTCCTTCCATCAAATTTCCAAGTGTTGTCATCAGCACAAGAGGTGCTCATTAGATACAATATTCTCTGACAGAGATGAAGAGACACATCTAACAGGGCTGAATCCAGCATCAGAATCAATCTGGACCCTTTAGCAGGTACATGTCCCATTAGGATGCCTTATATAACAAACACTAAGTCGACTGTCAGCAGAGTTTTCCCCTCTTCAGTCTGGCAGGGTCAGGAGACCTGGAAAATCCAGAGGGAAACACACACTCCACCTCTGAAATCACTTCCCACACGAACAGTAACTGATATGTGGTGAGATGGAAGAGAACGGCGACGCACGATTGACTGCTGTTGTAGATACACAAGTTGTCGGTAAGCATTTTCTTTCTGCTTGATGTCTGCTCTGCCGATGACGGATTAAAGCTCGCATACATTCATTATGCGGAGTCGTGTCATCTTTATTTAGAAAGTTTTTTTTTTTGTGATAGTAAAGGAAACGAACTTTTAAAAATATATTTTTTAATACTCAAGACTCAAGACCTTGTCAGATAAAAAGTCAGCGGAAGTTGGAAAAACAGGCCTAAGGGGAACTTTAACAGACACTTCTGTTTTTATATTGGGACTGAAATACTTTATTCCAGGAGTAGATGAAACAGTATTTACTTTTTTTTCAGCTTTTTTTTTGTCTTTACCAACACAGATACTGTTTCATTCTTTACTTATTAACTAACTGACTAACGTTTTGAAAAAGAGGAAACCAGCTCTAAACCCTTTATAGGGAATAAATTCATAAATTCCGAATTTTAACCTTAGTGTATTGTTGGAGGACATAAAAAGATTGTTTTACTTTTATGATTTCTTTTTTCAAAATTGTTTATTGTTATGTAGAAAATCAAGGTCATTGAAGTTACCATATTTGGTCTCTTGCCCATAAGTGGCGAAAAAAAAAATCCAAAAAGTTTATAAAAAATACAAGAAAAACACATGTAAGGTGAAAGGAACATGTATTTTAGAAGATTATAACATTACTTTTAGAACATTACAATAACATCAGTGCTGATCCAGACACTTGTCAACATCCACATTATCTCTTTGAACATCATTACTTACATTAGTACCATTACTTCATGGTACCTAACAAAGCAGGTACACTCACTGTTCATGCAGAGGTGGACCTTACAGACCCTGTAGACCACATTGGACCTGAGATTGTTGACTCACTGTCCTCACTGTAGCCGTTGCTGTCATTGTCTTGTAATGTATGCGGAAATTACCAAAAATAGTCACTTGCCCAATTGGGACTCTCTCAGGGTTTAGCCACCAGAATACCTTGTGAGGTTTAGGCAAAAGAAAAAACTAAATATGGTATGGATTGAAACAGAGTCTCAAAGCAGCTGCCATAAAGTCTGGGATATCTCACCATATTTGTTCAGAGCTTTAGTCTTTGACAAACCACAACTCGTACTTGTAAGGCCCGAGGACAGGTGGCACTTGGCCGAGTTGACAGTTTGTGGGTTTTGTGGGACAGAATACATAATGGGAAGCAAGTTGGACAGCAGAAGAGTACAGTCATCTGCTGACAACTTAACTCATTACCTATTTAAGGACAATGAATAGAGAAGAGGAGAAAGGAAAAGAGATGGAGAGATAGAGGGGTGAATGAAATATTAAACAAAATAGAGGTCTATTTTTAGAAATGAGTGGTGGTGGGGGTGCTTCAGTTGTATTATTGATGTTGCTGTGCATGTGGGGACTCTCCGGTTCTCGCCTGAGAGAAGGCAGAGGTGTGTTTGTGTGTGAAGCAGACGGTGTTCGTGCTGGGTGAAGAAAGACAGTAGATGTGGGGAGTGGTCAATGCATTAACAAGACAAAATGGAGCAATGAAAGAGAATGAGACAGTTCGTAGTGGGAGAAGAGTACAAGACAGATTTAAATCTGGCCAGAGAGACCACAAACCAGCAGAGGCGTTTAGGAGAGACGCTGAGACGTTACAAACACAGATTACTGCAGTTACTGGAGCCGATGATACCGGTATATGGAAATATTCACCTGCACTTTGACACAATTTTAATATTCCACACAGATGCGAGGTTAGCAGAGGTTTGCAGAAGGAACCTTCATGTGGAGCCACTGATCCTGCTCCTTTTTTGTGTGCACTGACTGAAGTCATACACACGCACATACACAACCTGGATGACTTGGTTCACAAAGCAAGAAGCAGAAGAGGCTGCAGAGCTGATTTATGCATCATTTTATTCTACAGTTTTGCAATCAGTACGGTATGTAAGCATTAGGCATGACTCGGTTAGTTTATGACCTTCATATGATTACAAATGCACCTCAAAATCAACAGGTTTACTTTAAACAGTCATTTACAGCGTGTGTGTGACTTTGTGACTCTTCAGCTCTGCCAGCATCTGCTACACAAAAGACACTCTTTGTTGTGTGTACTGTATACCACATCTTCCTGGAACTGCATAAGTATCTGCATCACTTAACCTCTTCCATACATACACACAGAAGCTTCTATAATAGTCTGTAGTGCTATAATGTTAGGTACAATGTGGCTCTGAGGTCACAGGATTCTGCAGTAAAGATTAAATATGCAAATGTGTTGTTAAACATACAGGCAGCAAGGCACATGCAAACAAACATGTTTTTCTCAAAGAATAATATTCCAGCAAAGGACTGAAAAGTTGTCTTTAGTGCCTTGCTAATGTTACCTGGATTTACTACTGAGGAAAAAAAAACATATGCATATCATTCAAAAAACATTGTTTAAAATTAAAGGAAACATTCAATTTCATTCTGGTAAAGCCTCCAAAAAACCATAGACTCTATAAAACTTTACTGATCTACCATTTGGAAGGAAGCTTGTGTTTCAACTGTTGCTCTGTAGGTTTTTTTTGGAGCCAAAAAGAAACATTTTTGCACAAAGAATCAAGACTATGGAAGGCCAAGGGGGTCATGGTTAAGTGAAAACTGCATTGTGCACTGTGTTATTCACTGTGTGAGTCATTTTACAGAACCACAACTAAAGATGAGTAGACTGTCTGGGAAAAATGTGTTTTATGAAATAAACCGAAACTACAAAGTCTGACTCAGCAAGCGACTTGGTACATAAATGTCCAATCGAAGTCTGTTTCAGCAGATGACAAAACGTTACTTGAGATACAACAGAACCATAATCTAAAGGTGTACCACCAGATCACGTATTAGAGGGTTCCTATAAAATGAATGAAACCAGAATGAAAAATACTGACATTATTTTTAGGGGGAGTTCATTGTACATCTACAGCTATCCCCAGTGGCCATCAGTGGTATTACACCTCTAACTTACATCGGAATGGACTTTGTTCTCGGAGCTAAGGTCCTTGCCCCTTGTCTGAAAACTACAACCCTTACTGATATTTGGGACCATATGAAAAATTCCAATAATGATAATTAATGATAAAAAATAAAAATAAAAACTTTAAAGTTTAACCCTTTACTGGTCACTCATAGAAATACTCTGAAATTCAAAATTTCAACCACAGTGTGTTATTGGAGGACATAACAAGACTTTACTTTGTGCAATGTTTCAATTTTTTTTAATTGTGATGCAGAAAATCAAGGTCAATGAAGTTACCATATTTGGTTCCTTACTTGTAAGTGACAAAAAACTTTAAATAAAAATTCAAGAAGTAAATATAAAAAATCCAAGAAAGACACATGTACACAAGGGTTAAATTGGCTTGTATTTCATTGTATATCCAGTGAATATATTTAAGCCTGGCCATAAACATATTTCCACTATACACTTTATTGATATGTATCCACCTTCATCTTACTGAAAAATTACGTGTTATTGCACATTACAGTTTATTTTTGCACCTTACTGTTTGATCCTGTTTGTCCAGATTTTCTACAGTTCTTTTTTTTTATTCTTCTAATTTATTACGTATCGTGTGTTTGCTCTTGTATTCTGTTTTTATTCTTATATTTTAGTTTTATTGTTTTTCATGCAGCTGGGGATCAATAAATTGGGATCAATAAAGTTTGTCTGTCTATTTCAATGTTTTGGTTTTTTTTAAATTTCATTTCATTTATATCCATACATTAATTCCTTGCTGCAACACATTCCAGACAAAGCTGGAATACTAAAGATTTTACCTCTTTGTTGTCATTGTGATGAAATGCTTCAGGTGATGCCTGGAAATACTGAAAATTTCCTCTAACCTTAACTTGGCAAATCATTACAGTCAAATTTAATGATTGACATTGCAGATCCAGTTTATGTCCCCCAAATACAAGCAGTGTGTCCTACAATTCAGCTGTACAGGTTTATATCCTCGTATAATGTGTGGGAAAAAATGGCACAAGGTAAGAGGGAAAGAAACACGGACCGAGGAAGGGACCTTGATGTACTGCAAAATCAATACGTCTTTACTTGCGCGGCCTCAGATTATCATCCCCACATTACATCACAGTAATATCCCTCTGCTTATACTGTAATTCAGACCAAGGCCAGACAGTCTCATCCGCGGTGGACATCACATGCAGCTGGAAGCTTTTAACGCTCATGATACTTATAGTACGGACAGACGAGGAGTAATCAAAAGCAGCCCCGTGTCAGATGTATGTGACCGAGGATGACCCATCTGAGGACATAAAGAGGATCAGATGGCTTTGGATAAACGGCAACTTTGATAAATAAAGTATTATCTGCACAAAGTTGAGTCTGTCTATGCAGGTTTAACACAATAAAGGAAGATCAAACAGAGAAAATACAAGGTAAAGGGGAATAATTCAGCAGAGCACATTTTAGAACAGATGATATCGTCTCAGAGCTACAGCGCTACGTGACTTTGCACATGTGGCTGTTCTTTCATAGCGTGCAGACTGCTTCTAGTCATGCATTTTCCGCCACTTTGCAACATATGCAGTCTATTTTTATACAGACTCAACCTGTCAGACACAGATAATATATGGAAGGTTCAGCATGAACGCACGACACCATCTTCGACTTGTGGCCAATTAACACTGGTCATGAAAGGAAAAAAGAAAAAAAAAATTCCTAAAGGTCCAGCTAGACTGAAGATACACAATCATACAAAAGGCTGTATTATATCAAATTTTCTTTTTACATTTGTAGTTGCTGTTGATCAGTTCAGCAGCAGCATTCTTTTCTCCACTAGCACAGTGTGGGTGGGTTTGAATCTTAATAAGTCAGTAACTTTTTCTACAGCATTCTTTACTTTTTTCTTCTTTTGCCAAGCAGGCGTGATCCAGCATGATGTCTTCAGTTTCTCCTGCAGAGAGAAGGTGCCAGACAGAGGCCTTGAGCGAGTCAGTCACTTTTCCTTTTGTGTTGCTCAGCAAGAGTACATCCCTTCATTAGACTGCATCTCTTGACAGCACTTCATGCTTCTGCAGCTTCTTTGACAGCTGAGTGGTGCATAAGCGTGACACTCCCACCTACACTCCGTTCATGCCTGGCTAGCTGCTCACTGCTACAGACGCATGCTATAAACATATAGAATCAACCATGTCCTATGTTATAGAAACACATTAAGTGGAATGGAGGTGGGGGTGG